>JAAEAF010014654.1:0-121418 GCA_011037195.1 Triatoma infestans | reverse complement strand
CTTCATATACGAGTTCCCTTTCTCCAATTTGCCGTTAGAGTCACCCTCCTTCCGACCATAGAAGAAAGAGGAGACCTCAGTTGGAAATCTATAAGATGCAAATGCAGCCTTCTTTTGTGCACGACGAAGTGGGATTTCACTTGATTTATCTGAGGGATTACTGGTGAAAAAATATCGTTTAAAAGTATTTTTATTTTTATTTGATTTAATTTGTTACTCTCTCTCTCTCGCACTCTTTATTTTTAGAAAGAGCTCTAAATTTTATAAGGCACTCAACGAAATAACAACTTTAGTGCATACTGAAGTTCCACTAAAAGAATTGAGAGATAAAATACTAATCCAATGAACAGGCTTATCTTGAAATTAAATTATTTCAAAATACTACGTAATTACATTTTTTGTTTTATTAAAAAAAAATAAAATAAAACAAAAAACAAAAAACCAGGGACAATATCATTTTATTAATTAAACCAGCTGGCAGATATCAACATATTCAAAAATGAAACTGTCAAGATAATCTTACAAAATAATACCTCATATAGAATACAAACAGTGTAATTTTATCTACATATCAATTTCTCAACAATAAATCATAGCTCAGATCAAAATCTGTCTAGATTTAGTTATAACTTGTATGGAGATATATATATATATAATTTTGTCCGAGATATAAGTAAAGTATGAATCAAAAACGATTTTTTAAAAATATGAATAATTGTACTGTAGATATATTTAAAATTACAACAACAAAAATCTGATGTGAATCAATACTACAGGACCTTCTTTTCCTTCTGTGAATATGCACTTCCGAATAAGCGATTTCCTTCAAATTTGGAATTCTATCAGTGCAATAGATATATTACGTAGGTGGCATTGTGTTGAAGTGTTACTTTAAAGGAAAGCTTTACGCTTAACGCCACCAAAACCCCCCCCAAAAATGAATTTTATTGGGAAAATGTTTCAAATAAAAGTGACATGTACTAATGAGTGTAGATAGTATACGGAGCTTAAAGAAAATCTTGGAACCGTTTTCCAAAAAATTGTAAAAAACTAAAAAAAAAAAAAACTTTACAGTAATGTTGCACTTTCGATTAATGGATTCGTTTGAAACCTTCATTCATATGCGGAAGTAGTATATAAACGGAATATCAAGTTTGAGCTTCCTGTGATTCTTGTTTTAAGATATTTTTGTTTGAGATATTTTGTTAAAACACACACACACACACACACACACACATAGAGTCCGACAAGGAGAGAGAGATAGAGAAAAACACCAAAAACACAATACACACATACAAACCATTTGCTAAAAACTTTTTTGCTAAAAACCAGCGATCTCAAAACAAGTATTTCCGGAGAGCGGAGAAACACAAAATTGAATCAATCTAGTTACTCGCTACCTAGGCCAGACTAGGGTAGGAGACTCTATATATATAAGCAGCCGAGCTAGCCCTACAGGAGAACAGTTTTACAACAGTGTAAGACAAATTTACAATCAGTCAGCAACCTTTTTTCATCACTCAGCCAGTCTGTCTCTCTCTCTTTATATATATATATCTCTTGCTACGTAACTTCTATTGTAAGGTACTTGCAGTTTGTACGATTTTTACATTATACAATGTTCAGCTTATATTCTAGTTTACGTATTTCTCAAAAACCCATTCTCACTAATTCTCTCTCGCCCTTTTCTTCTCACATCCATTATACGCATGTAGCCTAAATACGTAATTAGATCTCACAAATTTCAAAACCATGAATTAAAATACAGCTCCTTAACAATCAAACTTGTAGTGGAACGCCAACGGATTTGTAGTGATTTTTTTAGGGGGGCGGGCAGGAAAGAAATACTTAGCATGAGATATAAGTTAGACTTACTGAACGCTGTTTATCCTGTAGCAGAATATAAGTACTATAAGGACTTTACCACTCCATAATTTAGAGTGAGGGTATTGTATCGCGAGAAGAGACTGACTGACAGAGTGACGGTGTGAGAATGATAATCGTTCGATGAGTGGTTGTTCGAAAGCGTTTAAATGAGGTATGAATTGGTGGTCGGGCATCTTTTGAAGCGGGCGGCTGGACTAGCCCCTACTCCCTTTAACTTCTCCTTTCAATGCTCAGATACGCTCCTTACATTATTCCCTCTAATAGCTTAGGGTAGGGAGACATGCAGATCCATTACAGATTGAATACTCACTATAACGATTAATGAACTAGATATATTGTTACAGGACGCACTTATTGACAGTCCTGATTATTGAGAATAATTTCATTAACCGAATTGACTTTCACAATGAAGTGGATTATCCGCGCATCTTAAATGTACACAGCGTTTGAAATAAATTAAACTCTGCTGCAGTATCTACAATGCCCCGTATCAAGGGGGAACACTAGTAGTTTAATGGCTTATAGCCAAAAGAATAGAATGTATGGCTGGGAGGGCAGCCATACATAGAGGTGACCTCCGCTGCTGAAGAAGGTGACCGGATATTTTTGATATCTCTGTTAAATCCATTTCTCAATGGTTTGAGGAGGAGAAAAATTGGGTTAGATAGATAAATAAACTAGAAGTGAAGCTGAACACTGTGGAAACTACCTGGATTATACACTAAATTATATAAAATGGTAGCGCGAGGTAAAGAGAAAGGTTGATGATGCGTTGTGACTGCTGTATGAACTCTGATGCAAGACTGTTCGGTAGGCTCCCCCCCCCCTATAACTACACAGCTGTATTTAAACAGTTTCTCCCACTATATTCTGGCGTAAACTGGAGAGTGATCCTGTTTCTCTCTCTCTCTCTCTCTCTCTGCTTTGGATCCCTCTCTTCGGATCCTATTACACATTCTATTCTAAAATAATTACTGTAAGTAAATACTTCTTTTCCGATCACAATCTCTGCTGCATGTACTCAATGCAAAAAACCTTTACTAATTTCAGCTAATAATCAAAATAAAGGACATTGATTGGACATATTTCAGATAGTTTTAGATGAACCGTGCACTCTTAACAAATCACTTGAAACTCCCATTGAAGTTGAAACTCCCACACCAATCCGAGAAGTGGTTGGGTTCGTTTCTCTTCTCTCTACTCTCTTTGGTTGCCGTTACATCATCCCCTCTCCTGAAGAAATTTTTCATATGTGAACAATTTGAGCGTGCGGGTGAATGTATGTGTGTAGCACAACTTGTTTGGCTACGAGTTTGTTGCAGCTAGCCTGGGTTGTTGAAAGTAGCTAAGTTAATAGAGACTAGCTTTTGATGCAGAAAGCTAGTGATGAAGCTGTTGCTAGCTAGCCAGTGATGTTGAAAGCTAGCAATGATGATGAAAACTAGCTTGTTCTGTAGCAGCTAGTGATGGCCTTGTTGAGAGCTAGCTAAGGATGCTGAAGTTAGCGATGGTGATGTTGCAAGGTAGCTAGTGATGTTGAGCTAGCGATAATGATGTCTTCTTGTGTCAATTTAAGGAACGAAGGAGAGAGAGAGGAACAGAATGCATTTATGAAATTGTAGTCCATGGCAATAATGCAAAAATATACAAGTACTGATAATTATGAAAAAATGTAGCATAAATTTAAAATAATTAGATAATAAAAATTTTAAACAAAAAATTGACTTAAAAAATATTGAAAAACTTAGAAAATTTGTTACATTTGAAAGTACCTTATTTTCTTTGAAAATATTCATTAAATTATTTTCTTTTATGAATTTAATTAACTTATTTACAATTGGATACATTTTAAAGTTCAATATATTATTATTATTTCTTATTTCTACCTATTTACATGTAAAACTTTTTAAAATTAAGTTGTTTTGATAGTTGTTATATTTACATTGAGAAAAAAAGTAATTGTGAACATTGAACATACATTAATTAGTAAAAAAAAAAAGATAATACATAAATGGAAGCGTAGTTGAAGATGTGTATTGAAATTAATTCATACAAAAATTTTTTTAAAACTAAATAAAACATTCCAATACATCAAAGCAATGGTATCAAAGCAATGGACGTCGGTCTCAAATACCGCCTATTGGAGATTGTGTTGTTTTCGTTTTCTGATGATATCGGCTCTTTTCATAAAAGAAGAAAAAGTCGATAAGGTTCAAAAGAATTAAATGTAAAAGTAAATATTAAAAATTGAACTAAATGTTGGTTTAAAAAATAAAATGCAAAAATGTAAATATGTAAAATTGAAAAAAAATGACTTACTTTTTTCTTCGAAAGCTGTAGCGGGATTCGAACACGCTGCCACCAATAAAATGGGAGAGTAAGATGGAGAGAATTTAGGTCTGGTTGATGAAGTGAGAAGACTTTGTTAACACTGGTTAACTGGTATATTAATAAAGTGACACAGTTTGCCTGGACTTTACAATAGAGAATGGTTAAGGTAGAGTGGTATGAGAATGACACATAGAGACTGACGAGATTTGAACTCTAGTGAACTGTCTATTTCTGGACTGTCCGTTGCTGTATTTATCTGGTTTCTCCCACTCCAATCCGAAAGAGTGGTTGGGTTTGTTTCTCTTCTCTCTACTCTCTTTGGGTGTCTTCTCTCTACTCTCTTTGGTTGCCATAACAAATGTAATCCATTTCAATAGTATCTGCTTCCTGGTTAGTTAAATATACTATCAACACCTCTGAAATTCATGTTTGGGGAGAAATGAGTAAAATTTCTAGTTAATGAACATTAGTCAAATTTATAACATAGTATTAACTGTAGTAAGAGAAAGTTCTATGAATGTTTTTTCTCTCCAGATTTTTACTTTCTCTCATTTTACTGCAGACCTTAAAGATTTACTGCGTCCTCTGGAGCCTTCTGAGCAGTGTTCTCTAGCAACAGACACAAAACTGCCGTCACCGGACAGTTAGCTGTAAAGGCTCCTAGGGAAGATAAAATCTAAGGGCAGTGTGCTGGATTCGAAGCCATATACCTCCGCGTTGCTAACCCAGCGCGCTACCACTGATCTAATCTTTTCCTTCCATGTGAAGGGATGTTTGATTAATTGATTATTTATTTAACTTATTAAATAGTGAGGATGAATATTCCCTAATAAGACAAAAATAACACAATTTTACAGTTTGATGTATAATTGCTACAAAGGATCGCCCAAGTTTGAATAATTGACGACAATTTTCTCTCCAAAAAAAAAATTGGTTTTTCTGAATTTTTTTTTTTGTGACGTAGAAACTAAATAATAATAATAATAATGATAATACTTTATTTTGAAAATATATAGATGAAAGAAAATAAATATAAATAAGAAAATAAAACATGTGAAAACTGAAAAATGAACAAGTACGAAATAGCATGGCAATAGCCGTCTACCAGAGTTCCCTACATAGTTTACAAAAGAAAAAGAGAAAAAAGTAATGATAGTATTACTTGAAAAATATATTAGAATAAAAATATGTTACTTGAATTAATGAACCAAAAAAAATAAAAATAATTACACAAAAAATAAAAATGCCAAAAGTGTAAATCAAAATCCAAAACCGAACAGTAAATGTATTTTAAGTAAATCGCTTTAAAAAAAAAAAAAAATGAAAATTGGATTGTATGGATATTACTAAGAAAGATCTGAAATCCATTCATATCTTATTCTCCAGGCATGGCGGGCGTATGAAATCAAGGCGCATCATGAAAGCTTATCAGTTAAGGAATTTATAATTTCGCATCTTTACCAAAATAGAAACATCTGAGTTCTGGAAGAAGAGGACACTCACCCAAAAGGTGGTACAAGTCTTCTCGAGCATTAGAGTTATACAGAGAGCACTTTTCGACATCTGGATCTTTCTGTAACTATGGTCTTATAATTTAGGAAAAATAACTCTTCCCTGAGTTTGAAAACCCAACGGAGATCACGAAATTCTAAGTTATTAAAAAAAGACATAGTAATCAAGTCTCTATGGTCAGAAATCACACTCTGTAGAGAAGAAAACGATCAGAATTCATTGCACGATTCAATGCCTTCCCAAGTCGAGTGGCCTCAATTAGAAGATCGGAAGAATTATTGAAAAATCAGAGAGAGCGACTCTCCAATTAGTAGCGACTTTCTAGGGAGCCGGAAAAGTTTGAACTGTGAAGACGAGATAGGGTGAGCCAGTGTTTAAACCAGAATGCGTTTTTTCTTATTATCTGATGAGCGGTCATCATAGGAAGGCAAAAATCTTCCATCGACAGGACCTAAAGACAGAATTTAATAGGCAGTGTGATGTGATAGCGATACCAAGAAAAAAAAGAAGAGATAATTTTTAAATAAATCTAAAAATTACAACTAGTGGTTGAAAATTGGAAAAGGGTCCAGCCAGCCGCTACCTGCAGGTCATAAACCGCGGCAAACCCTTTTTGTATTTCTTTCAAAAAGGGTCAATATACAGTCAAGAGATAATACCTTACTGGCCTACCTGGCCCACCATCTGTTACAAAGCGTCGCCACCCCGGCCAAAACAGCCCTTGGTAACTACTGACCTCCCCTAGGGTCAATATACCACAAGAGATGTCTTAGTGTTACACGTACTTACACATCAGCGTCAATGTGTGAGTGATGCAAATATAGGACGACGTCCCACTGGAGGAGGGATTCAGTTCGACTCAGGCATCAAACGTCTACATCAGTTTTCAGATCAGAAGCACCATCTCACTTCGCGAGCGCGTCCCAATTTAAGGTTTTAACACTTTACTAACTGCTTTAATATTTTATATTCATTTTATAATTCTTATAGTTATTTACAATTGTGCATCTTAGTTTTTCTATTTTATATCTCTTTAAATTATTTGTTAAAATATAGTATATTTTTATAAATCATTAGTACGCATTTCGAATACCAACTCTCTAATCTCTTACCCTCTAATTAGCAATCTCTTACTCTTACTCATCACTTCAACTTCCGGTATCAATAAAACGATACCAATACAGCAACCTTAGTAGAAACTAAATATAGAAACAGAAATTGTTTTTATAGTTCAGGAGCGGACTTACTTGTTTTTCTAAAATAACTCCTGCCAATAATTTGAATGTATTACTGTTACTTTTAATAAGTCACTATTCAAACTTTTACTGCTGTCAAAGGAAGTATTGCGTTCATATAATATTTTGAAAATTGAGTTTTCATTTGGAGTACGTATTCTGAGATTCCCTATTTATAAAAAAAAAAAAAAATGTCTTCAGCGAATGGTTTATGAGCGTGAGTGTGAAGAATGAAATATCTCAAAAATAAAAAAAATCGCAAGAAACTCAAATTAGATATTTCGTTTTGATTCTACTACCATATCCGACACGAAAGCTTCGCTCAAAATCCTGCTACTAGAATTACATCTTTACTTCAGTTTTTTTCCCCCAATTTTCACGATATTAAAATGACTCTGTAATGATAATTTGGTGAACGGTGAAATGTAATGGAAGACACAAACTCTATACTGTAATTTACAAATTATGTTTAGTGATACTCTATGTGGAGAAAGAGTTATATACAGAGTAGAGTGACCGAACGATGAATAGTGATTGTTGGTAGCATGAAGAATTAATGTAGATTGATAAAGTGTCGGCTGTTGTGAGTCGCTTAAAGAATGATGTGGCTAGTTAGTATTTTTTTTTAACGGTAGATTCTTCATGTAATTAATAATTTTTTTCAAATAAAAATTGGGGCTCCATGCCCTCCAACATCTTCCAAGTGATGCTACTTTTTACAATAGATTACCCTCTACTTAGGAGTTGATTGATAAATTTATACTCATCAGAGACTGCCTAACTAGGATTATGAATGTGCCCAATGTTTTTGGAAATTATAATTCAATTAATTCAAAGGTAGTGTTTCTATTTCAGCAATAAAGTATATATTAAGAACTTAATCAAAATATTGATTCAAGAAATTTCCTTCTTCTTGACACCAAGGACTTTTTTATTTTTATTATAAGGAAGTCCATACAGTGTCTCAGATCAGATTCTCTTTGTTCCTTTATTTTTGTTTTCCTTTTTATTATTATTGCAAAAAGGAGTTACATACCAAAAAGGGATATCACATATTTATTTATCAGGACATTCCTAAGCATAACATGTTGAGAGTATAGGATTAGATGTATTGACCGTAAAGCCCTTTTGACCCTAGCACGTAGATCCCAATGTAGTTGTATCTGTGCAAAATGCCGTACTGATCTTTTACTATTTTAAAGTAACGATTTCTTTTATTCCCCTGGGAGTTTATTTTTCTTGTTATTACAATGTAATATTACAATACAAGTAACTTGAAGGCGGCAAATTTTGATAGGATGAATATTATTAAAATTCATTTTTTGTTATTGGCTATTCCAATAGAATTAGAAAAAAAGAGCACAAGAAAACTCGTACGAAAATGTAATAGACTATTATATTTTCGACTTTTGTAATATATCAACTTTTAGTAAAATAATTGATGAATTTTTATATTACAATTTATAAATAATATTGTTAAGTTTTAGAACGAGTAAAAACATATTTTATACAAATATATATATTTTGTAATTTTTATACATTTTTCTTGTAATTTAAATTTAAGAAGCAACGCCCACGAAAGGCTGTGCGCTTATTGATTGTATATTTGTACTTTAAATAAGTGGATGGGGCTTGCGGGCTCTTTGCGACAGTTAGGAACTTTCTTCATTTCTTTATCCTTTTCCCATTTGGTACTTAGGTGCTTTTAAGGACCTTTCCTATCTTTTGTAGACATATCAGTCGCCATATTTTTTTCACGAAGGGAAAAACACCCGGTCAAGTTGCTTGCTCCCTAAAGGGTAAATTGAATACGCCCAACCAGCGCATGGTATAAAACCCACCAAATGGTCGCACTCCGCTACCGGAAGTCAGAGAAGGCACGCTAACATGCTCCGTTTATGTGCATATTAATGTATTTCCAGCTGTGGACTGATATCAGTGTTCATTTTTAAACGAGTCTTCTCTCGCTCAATTCATAATCACAGTTATTGGAGTTAATGTTTAAACCACGACCACTAGGAGTCATACCTCAATTGCAATATGGCGCTTTGGCCCGTATTTCCGTAATACGTAGCTGCAAGATATCTAGGTGACAGATCGCACGCCCGATAAACATCCACTCTTGCTGTTCAGATCTTAACTTTAATCTATTAGTTAACTTAATAATTATTTAACAGTTCACATATGTAGAACAAATAGTTGCTATCTATTGGATTGGTCCGTTGCCTGCGGGACCAGAGCATAGGCTTTCTGGAATCCTTATGTATAATTACATAAGGAGGGAAAGGAAATTAGGCAACAGGAATGGAAACGTGTTGGGAAATTCCAACGAGAGATATTTTCAAGATGATCGACCACGGAGGCGCCTCTTCCATTCGCCACTTTTGTCTGCCATTGGCAGGCAAAATCATTCCCCTCCTAATTTGCTCCCTAATTTTTTTGTGCAAGTGAAGTTCTCCAAATAAATCAAACACTTTTTGGCGCTAGATTTGTGTTGAACCTATGGCCAACCGCATTTCTGTCTCTCGTAAAAGCGTTGTTCTTATTTAAGCCTTACCTCTTCCATTTGGTCCAAATCTATGGATATTGCCATTATCAGTAAGACAAATATTTCTCATTGGGATCTGATGTTATGTTGCCATCTATTCACTCTCTTCCTTTACCTTTTTATCTGACAGGATGTTTGTCGCTATCCTCAAGCAAGTTTTCACTTTGGGATCGGATGGTTTATCGTCATCTATCTATTCTCTTTAATTTTATATTTATTTAGCAATATCAACAGAATATAAACGTTGTCACCAATGGATAAAACCTTGCTTATAATATTGTAAAATGGTTGTTGAGGTTCGGTCACAAAAAACTTTTTTTCAAATTTTCATCGAAGTTTTGGTAATTAATAAACTTTCATTAATATTATTTATAAAATTAATTATATTAATAAACTTTTTTCTTTCAATTAGCTCTATGTGTAAAGCTCTAAGTGAGCTGGCCCATACTAATTTGTAAAAAAACAAAAAAAAACTTTTATTTCTAAACAATAATTCAATATAGTGGCTTCGGTCTTCATTCGGTATAGGCCACAAGTGCTATAGTGCGCTCCTGCATTTACCCGTTATTTACTATCATATTATAATGGATGAGTTGGATGGAGAGAATTGGTTTAGTTTGATGAGCTAACAAGACTTGGTTAACACTCTAATATAATGATGAGTTTCACTGACTGCCTGGACTTTACAGTAAAGATGTTAGATTTAGAGTGGAAGGGGGTAATGACACGTTGTGACTGGTGAACTATCTTCTGAACTAATTTTAACTATATTTCCTCGTTGTTCCGTCGCTGTATTTATATAGTTTCTACCAGTCCGAGAGAGGGCCTGGTATTTTGCTTCTCTTTTTCTGCTCTCTTGGTTGCTGTTACAATATCGACGCTGTTTTTTTGTTTTAATGATTTAATGATTACCAGTGATCAAAGATATCTTCGTTCAGTAGAATATCAATGTGTCAAGTTCAGCAGAAGAAAATTGGTGCCAAACTTATCCAATTACTCACAAAAATAGGTGGAATACAAGGCAATTTTCTAAAGAGGCAGCAGTTTTATTCCTTCTTAATTCATCTATCTGTTTAGAAGTTTCAAAGAAAGCATGAACATAACGATTCTCCAAGAGTAATTTGTAGTACCTCGATCTGAAGCCAACCCCATCTTTACAGTTTTTGTAAGCAAATTATAAAATAAATACAAACATTTTTTATTTTTGTTTGCTATGTTGAAAACACTGGATCGCTACTAATATCTCCGCTTCAATTAAATATAAAAGAAATAGGCCAGTAAAAAAAGAGGTCTAATTAATTGAAATTGAAAAAGACTGAAATAGTTTCAAAATAAATAAATGAATGCTTCTTTTTTATAGGGAATATATTACTTAATATTTATACCATTTCTTAAACCTGTATATACACTCTCTCACCTGTTGACTGGTCTTCAACCTGTTGATAGGCAAAATCTAAGCAACAGTCAGTACAGCTCGGCCACAGGTAATATGAATCATAAGGGTAAATAACTTTAGTATAAATAAAAATTATGGATACATATTTGAAGATCCATAGTTTAGATGTAAAGTTATAGATAATTAGAAATGGCATTTATGTTATAAATAATTCAATTATTATATATTTCTTTTATAACAAAATTCATTGATTAAATAATTTTCAACAATTATATATCGAGCACATTAACCTTGTAGTTTAGTTAAGTATCAAAGAACTTTTATAAAATTACAAATTTCTGGCTTTACGTCCAACTACTGACAGGCAACATGGAAAGAAGCGGAACATTGCATTGTTACGAAACATGAGCACCAATACTAATTTAATCATAGCTCATTTAATCCAAAAAGTTCCATTTTTTATTTTACACATTTATGCCATCGGTCTGGCTCGTTGAAAAAGCTTGCAGGACTGGAATCAATACAATTTTCTAAGCAAGATCTACTAATGCTTAAAAAAAAAAATTATCTGTAGGCGAAGGATCAGGTGATTAAGAAGTTGAGGGTGAACTTTACAGCTACTGATTCCCTCTATTTTTGGAAGATGCATCTCCTTCATGAAGTGTATGGGACCTTTTTCTCCAACAATGCGGATCTTTATTTCATAACTTATGGTTATGAAAAAGCACCGAATTCTCTGGCGTAGGACTGTGAATCAAAAGTTTCACTTGCTTCCAAAACCCAATTATGAAGAATTCATTTAATAGATTAGCAAATGACACCATAAATTTCTTAGGATGTGATTATTGGTTTGGATGTTCATGTTTTAGAAGTTCATTAATATCCAGTGATTGCTTTGATTGTTTTAGAATTATCTTATAATGTTACAGTTTCCAATCGCTCGTTATTTTTTTCTACAAGATTCTGTACCAAATATTCTGTGCTAAACGGATGGCCCCATTTTGTATGACTTTTTATTTAGTTAATAAAATGTTTCTCTCTAAAATTCATAGCAAAACAATTAATTTGGAGGCAGATAATTCTTCAAAATTCATGAGAAAACAGTTTGGACTAGTAACAGACAGTATGATGGGAACATTAAAGTACAATAATAGTAAGATAATGCTAGTTCAGCTTTTTAATATTAAATAATATAATAAAATAATAATATTATGATTAATACTTAGTATAAATTTAGTTATATATAATAATTAATTATATAAATATTATTTAATAAGATAATATTAAATAAAAGATAACAAGGTCGTTACCATCGAAGGATAAACCGACGACTACATAGCTTATTAGAATAATGGTTATCTTATTTAACAAATACTCTCAAATTTAACATATCTCATAAAATTCAAAGCCAAGATTTTGCCAAAAATGTTCAGATGTTGAACCCAGTAAACTCAGCAGTACACCTCAGATTGGCGGTCCACGCCTCGAATATTCACTTTTCATTTAACATTATATTTCGGCCTAATTATTTTAATAATATTTTATATTCATAGAAATACAAAATTTTTATTCAGAGGTTAAAAAAAAAAAAATTTAATAAATAAAGATTTCAGGTGGCCTGGGCACCTTGCCTGCAATACTTTTTCACTATTTATAGGAGTTTATTCTTCAAACAACTCCCTTCCATTTAGTAAAGTAATAATTAATAGAGCTAATTTTCTTTCTCCCGAACAGTTTGGCAACGACCATACCTCCACCATTATTCAGGCTCCTTCATTATTGCAGGCGACATAATTGGAATTTAATAAATCATGATAGCATCTTTTTTTTTGTTGTTTTAAATTATGAGTAATAGTTAATAGGTTTATGCATTTAAAAACCAAATCTAATTATATTCCATTGTAAAGGGATATTTCAGCTAATTTCTTTTTTCTTGTTCAATAATTTATTTGCAACCATATAACAATTACATGACTGTGAAGAGAAAAATAACTGTGATATAACTTCAAAGCTTTGGAATTAATTTAAGAGACGACGAAGCAATTGACGTTTCAGACATCGGCATGGATTATCGGGTAAGGTTGATTTACAAGCTGTTGAACTAAAGGATTATGACAATGGTACGAAGGAGTACCGAATCTCATTAATTTTTGCAAATATTGCAGCTATTGTTAATTGTTAGATTGCCATTAGCAAATTTTGAGATTTTTCAAAAAAGAAACTTTATAAGATCAAACAAATTTCCATAAAACAGCACCAACATGCAAAGTTAAAATATAAGCTATTTTTCACCATCATCATTTCGACGTACAGCGCTGAAGAGTGACATGATACAGCGAGGAATAGAATGTTGGAAACCACCTTTGTCTTCGTACGAAGTTATGAATTTTTTGACATCTGATGCTAATCCCTAGATTAGCTTCTTCTGAAAAATCAAGCCCTTCAGAACACTTTTCGTTGTTGCCTATGTAGCAACAGAATATAGTTTCTTCTGGATCCTGATGATCCATCCTGATTGTTGATAATAACAATAATAAAGTATTTATTATTTCTTCATGAAAAACAAGGGGAAAAAAATTAGAAAAATTGGAAAACCTTAGATTTTCCGGGTTGAGCCTGCGTCAATGGTTTGCTAGAAATCGACGTTTAGCCCATATTGCAACGAGCCTCTTCAGGTTTGAAAGTCAATAAGGCAATCACAACCTTATTGTCTTATTGGCCTCAAGTTATATCGATCCTGAAGAGGCTCATTGCAATCTGGGCGAAATGTCGATTTCTAGCAAATCACTGACACGGTCTCAAACCGGAAACTCAAGTGTTTTTCCTGAAAATGACTGCGGAAACCTAAAAGATCAAAATTCAAAGTTCCAAAAAACATAACATTTGAATGGGCTAGACTGCATCAGCAAAGCGGCACAACATTCTCATAAATTAAAATCTGAAATATGGAATCTGATTAACAAAAAAAGAAGAAATATAATTAAAAAAAAAAATCTGGCGTGAAACACTCACACTAATTTCTCTTACTCCAGTTCTCAAAATTATAATTGATAAATTTTATAGTTTGTGTAACAAATTTAATTAAATTGGTCGAAAACTGAAAAAACTGTCCAGTAAAAGCGCACTTCCGGTTTACTAATTTTTTGAAACTTGGAATTTTGGCCATCTATTTATTTCTAATTAATTTTGTATGGATGATAGAATTGTATAATCAACTATGATAGCATTTTAGAGAAAAACATAACCCCATCTCTCCTCCAAAAGTGCCCTTAAATGAATTTTCCCAGAGAAACATTTCAAATAAAAGTTGTAGCTCTTTGTATGTGTAGTTGATATACTAAGTTTGAAGAAAATCGCCGAACCCAATCTTGAGAAAAATGCAAAAAAGTAAAAAAAAAACAGCAAGTAAAGTGGTACTTTCGGTTAAGGAATTTTGACAGATGACCCACTATTAGATGCTATGGTGATACCTAAACGGAATATCAAGTTTCCACTTTCTACGGTTTTTCGTTTTTGAGCTATGCTGTTCACACACACACAGCCCATTTGCTAAAACCACTTTTTTGGACTCAGCGGACCTCAAAACGGATATTTCGGTAAAAACTCGATATCGAAAATTTGACACGATAACAATACTTCCTCTTACTAGGAGCAAGAGAAAGTAATAAATTGAACACGATTTAAAAAGGTTACAAATTATACAATCACTGAAAATAACGAATGCTATATACAATAGTGTAAAAATTAAATTAATATAGGAAAATAAATTTAGTAATTAAAATTAGCCAACATAAACTGGCTATATGAAAAAGGTTATTAAAACATTTCCAATCTTTGCCATTTAAGTATTCAAAGAATTGAGGTTTACCTAACTGCTTTTTCCTGAAACTTCTAATACGAAATTCCCCCAATACAGGACAAAGACAATATATCTTAAATATAATCAATATTTTCCTTCCTCCTGACTCTAAAGTTCAATCCTAAAAGCTGTCATCTAACCTTCCGATTCATTTCACAGCAAAATTTCATAAAAGTTATTATCATCAGAGATATAAAACTTTGGCAAAGTTAGTGTCAAATCTTTGAATGTGACAAACAGAATTATTCGCTTTTGTCAATAAATTACTTTTAAATTCTTGTTTAATTTTATCAAATATATTATCTATATTTGAAGCATTTCTGTTATGTACACCACAATTACTTACTTACTTATGCGAGACGTCTTCTACCATCCGGTGTTGAGATAAACCACACTGATACGTACGTATTGCACAAATTTTGATCCCCAGAATCTACTGAGTGGTATATTTTATAAGGAGTCCAAATAACTTTCTGAGTATTCAAAAATGGCCCCCTTATCAGTATTTGAGAGTTTTTCTTCACTGATAACTTTAATATCTTTCAATTTTCTTAATGTTAAGAAAATATCATCTGATGTTAACGTGTGTAGCCTTTTCCAGGCTATTTCCTACTTGATGTTGCTGCAATTCTTAAACCTTACTGTGAGGCATCACACATTTTTACTTTCTCTTCCGGATGTAAAAGGAATTATTCCGATTGTGGATCAAATTTTGGAAAATGAGTTTTCACTAGTATGGTTTTTGAAGGTTCTATGTCTATGGACATTTTTTCAAAGCATATATCTGCATGTGTATGCGTATGTGAACAAAATATCATGAAAACGAAAAATTTCAAGAAATTGAAACTTGATATTCTGACAAGAAAATTTCGATCAAAATCCATCCAGCAATACTTGGAAATCACCGTTACAGAGTTTTTCGTTTTCAGTGAATTTCTCGTAAATGGCTCCAAAGATGTTTTTGAAACTTTGTATAATGTGCTCACATGTGATTACCTATCACTTTTACTGGATTTTTTCCTGTAAAGTTTATTTTTGGGGTTCTGAGGGAACTGTAGCTTTAAACTTTCCTCTAAAGGGCAATTTGAGTGCTATTTGTCGTTAAACCACATGTATAATACTTAGATAAATTGAAAGCATTGCTAGGACTCAAAATATGAAGAAAACTCGGTAAACCAGAAATGCAGCTTTACACAATAGCTAATCTATTTGAGATATTTGGATTTTTTTCATTCATAACTCTACAGATTTTCTTAAAATTTGGAAGCTAACTTAACAGATATAACCCTATCACTTTTATGTAATACATTTTTCTGCAGACATTGATTTTATCAGTGTTTTGGGGGAGCTGTAAGTTTGGCATAAATTTAATCATCTGTAACAAAGCTTTGTAATGAGATTGGAGACAAAGGGGCTGTCAGATAAGCAAGTATTATCCCAATCACCCTGATTTATTTGTAATGTGGGCGAAACTAAGCGTTTAGTAAATATTGAAAGTTTAAACAAAATGTTGGCAAGGGAGGGGATTAGCTCAGTGGTAGTGCGCTGGACTAGCAACGCGGAGATCACGGTTGCGAATCAGCCGTGCTGCCCTTAGATTTTTCGCTTCTCTAGGAGCGCCCTACGCTCACTGTCCTGTTGATGGACAGTGTTGTCTGTAACGGAGAACACGTCCGACCGCAGTGCACTGAGAGGCTCCCGGGGCGCAATGGACACAAATGTGAAAGACGCTTAAATTAAAAAAAAAAAAAAAAAAAAAATGGCGCTTATAATTTGTAATAATTGCATTGAGAGAAAAATGGTGTAACTGTTTAACGTTTATCTTCATTCAGGATATCTTGATGAATTACATAATCACAAATGGTTTAAATTATGATTTTTCCCTGACCAAATCTGTGAAATCACTCCATTACATTCTATATATAGGCAAACGAACGAAAGCGGTTGATGACCACAAATGAATCAAGTTGTCACGGTAAAAAATCCCTGATGTTTTCCAGCACTACCCTCTCAAATATCATGAAAAATTGACTTTATTAAAATTGACCCTAAATAAATTGGTAACTGTCGGTAATCGGTCTACAACCGATTTTTGGCTAAAACAATATGAAGATCATATTGGCAGAGAACGTTTGCGATTAAAATACTGGAGATGGAAGGATATGCATACTATTCTACAGGAAGTGGAATAACCACTTCTTGGCGTCCCAATAGTACAGCATCAACAAACTTACCTCATATCCTCAACACTCCTAACAATACCAAATGAGCAAGTCGTTTATCAATAATGGTGGAAGAGACATCTTTTAGGTAATCTCAGACAACAAATTCGAATACAACAGTAACTGCAAGCATAAACTTGTTCCGCAACAATTCAATCTGTATTGTCGACCGAACCGATCCCGGCGTTGTTATTTATTACATGTAATAAGATTTTGTAATCTTATTACATGTAATATCAATGGAGCATGTAGACATATTGAAATAAAAAAAAAAAATACCCAATGAGCGACATAGGTCGTGGTTAACCTGTACAACCAGGGCTTAATACCCATACAGATAAATTCTACGCCTCCACTATAGTATACTGTATTCTATGCAAAAACCATTGTATCATGAGGAAACTACGAACTACTCATACAGTAGATGTTCATACGTCACTAGATTCATGCATGGTCTTTAAAAAGTAACCTTTCCAATCCTAACTCATATTCTTGTTGTGAATGTACTTGACCTTTGGTCAATCTCTAAGAAGTTCCCCTCCAAAAAATTTAAGAAGATTGCTCTTGGTTTTGTTAAATTTATTCCATTATTACTGTGAACTTGCAATTAATTCAAGCTGTTCATGTAAGATTAATAAAACTACCAAGCCCATGTAAAAATATCATCTTTACGTATAAAAATAGGAATATTAGAAATTAATTGTATTGAAGCACTGTTTAACGTTTACTATTTGAAGATAGATCAATACTTCCTAAACTTTATAGATTGAATGGAAATCGTTGAACATCAATTAGACTCTGAGCTAGTTAGGGTGAACGCTGAATTACAATCTATGTTGGATAGGAAGATAAGGTTAATACTTAATGGAAGTAAAGCAATGCTTATTTATTTAGATGGGTTTAAGATTCAACGATTTATCTACGTCTGCGTTAGCAAATACCAATTAATTTACATATGTACCAAAGAAATTGCGAAGTGTAATGAAAATTCAAGACTGTGCCTCTGTTTCTGAAACGCAGCTGAGAAATGCTAAGATAGCTGTACGATATAACGGTAAATTCTGTCCTACATTTCTGTTCTATTTGTTACTTTATGCTAATGGATTCTACACTGACTGTAGAACTAGATGTGAATGGTGATTAAACCAGATTTAAACTAAAAATACAAACCATATTAGGGTACTGTACCATTTTTTTATGTTCCACAGCTTTAAGAAATCCCATAGCTTAGCTCATACGTAGAATACCATCTTTATAGTACTCTTTCAACATTTTGTGGACTGTGCCATGTACACAAAATTAAGGACACTACAATGAATAGCCAAATACTCTAGGTCTGAGAAACATTTTTCAACAGAATATTATGATTCCTTTGGGACAACTTTGTTTAACATCAATTTTATTTTATTCCATAGTGTAAACTGCCAAGTACAAAATGGCGTGATGTTGCGTTTCCATCTAATTCTCTTGCCTTCTTCTTCAACAATGGAATGATAATTCAAAATATTCTTCTTGAAGCTCACATTAATTTTATAAAATAGTAAATAATACGTCAAATTGTTGCAATAGTTGGCCTTTAGAATGTGATCAGCTGTATCTGATTGTTGGCTTATCGACCAGGAAGTTTCCAGGGTGAAAGAACACAAAACAATTTTAGTGTCTTTTTCACCCTGGAAACTTCCTGGTCGATAAGCCAACCATCAGATACACCTGAGTTAATAATAAGTTGGAAATTACATGAGTTTTTTAATTTTTATTGCAAATTCGATAATTTATAAAATACCTACGAAGGGAAAATTAGTCCAAAAAGTTCTATTTTTTTTTTAAAAGAAATAATTAGCTGTAAATAATCAACCAATCACAGTGTAAAACTGAAGGTGTCAAATATGGGCGAGGTCAACATGATAATTCTAAATTTCTGATTGGCCTAAATTACACTCACATTTCACACCTTCTCTTCTACAATGTGATTGGTTAATTATGTATAGCTAATTATTTCTTTGAAAAAACCAGTTTCGAATTTTGTTTAAGGTATTTTATAAATATCAGAGACATTTTCCGTGGTAGCCTGCTTCATTTTGTGTCATCAGACGGTTTCCGGGCGTTCTCGCCCAGCTTCAGATGCTTTTTCAGACAGTAGGCCAACACAGACCGTATAGGTCGCTCCACTCTACGAGTCTGTGTTGGCACACTGTCTGAAAACGCATCCTGAAGATGGGCGAACGCACGAAACCGGTCGATGACCACAAAATGAAGCAGGCTACCACGGAAAATGTCCCTGATGCTTTCCAGCTCTGCGGAACCAACCACCACAACAAATATTTTATAAATTATCAAATTGTGCAATAAAAATTTTTATAAAATAATGTAAAAAATTAAGTTATTTCTAACATATTATTTACTATTATATATAATTAATGTGAGCTATAAAGAAAAAAATTCATCATTTACATTCCATTCTTGAGAAAGAAAGCAAAAGATAATTAAGCGGAAATGCAAGATCCGCCATTTTGTATTGGCCGTTTATACTAATGGAACAAAATAAAATTGATGTTAAACACCCACAAAAATTTCTCTGATGAATGCATAATATTTAATTAAAAAATTTTGTCTTGGACCTTGAGTTTTTAGTAATACATTATATTAATTTTATGTATTTGGCATAGTCCGCAAAATATTGAGAGTAATATTAAGATTGAAATCTGCGCATAAGCTAATGCAATCAAAATCTAGTTTCTCGCTACAACATAAAAAAGGAATCAAGCTAACTATTAATGCAACTAAACAAATAAATTATAATAAGAAGAAGCGTTATACATTAGAATTTGATAAACTAGAGACTAGGAAAACTGGAGTAAGAGAAAGTACTGTGAGTATTTTACATTAGATTTTCTTTTATAAGTGGCAGAACCATACATGGTACTGAAGTGGTACTTTAGAGAAACTGTAAAGAGGTATTTAACGCTACTGTTCCCCCAGAATTCCCTCCAAAAATCAATTTGCCCAGGTAAATTTTTCAAATGAAAGTGTTTATGTGAGTAAATAGTATATTCGTGACCCGCCCGCTTCTCAGACCTGACACCTTTGGATTACTTCCTCTGAGGATACCTAAAAAATAAAGTTTATATGTGTAGGTGTCCGCAATGCTGGATAACATCTGGTATTTTATCCGTCGTAGCATGCATTTTCTTTGTTCTAACTGGTTTCAGATTTTCATCCATTGGCAGAGCAAATTCACTAGATGTAACAGAAACATTACATTGAATTGAACTCTCTACACGAACTTGGTGAATTTGCTCTGACGATGGATGAAAATCCGAAACCGGTCAGGAACAAAATGAAGATGAAGTTTATAGCTTAAACCCTGTCACCACTATAGAAATATTTAAAGAAAGAATGTCTGAAGCTTGCGCAGAAATCCGTCTTGATTTTGCAATGAGTGTGGTCAAAATGAAAACGATAAGATTGGTGCTTATTATTAAATAAGTCCGATGGGCACCATTAGTAGATGGTGCCAATTTTGAACAACTAATGTATAAACATTTCAATTTTTGCGGCTGTCTTCATAAAGAGTTTCATTAAACTTGCTATTATACTAACCAAACATACATCAAGACTTCTATCACTTTTGTTTGAAACAGTTTTCCGAGAAAATTGAATTTAGAGAAGTTCTGGGGGGGGGAAGGTCATGCTCCCCCAAGAATTACTCAACACTACTAAGCATTTGTAAAAACTATGTTTGCCAATTTAACTGCGCAAGTTGGAGTAAGAGAAAGTCGTATGAGTGTTTTGCACAAGATTTTTTCTTTATAAGATAAAAGGATTGTAATGACCATGACCTAGCTTGAACTTATTAAAGCCGTTTTCTAGAAAAGTGCAAAAAAAACAGTATGAAAAATCCAAAAATATTTATCAATCAATCATTCAGAGAAAAAGTCGCAGTTGCGGATTTTGTCGGAAATCTTTGTTAGTTCCCCCTGATGATAAGCTAAAAGGGATATCATGTTTGAACTTTCTGCGATATTTCTGTGTAGCTTTATTTTATTTTCTGACTGTTTAATACAAACAAAACAAACACATACAGAGTGTCATCCACATATAGTCAGTCATTCGCTAAAATATTTTTACTTTCTCTTACTATTAGTGAGAGCAAGAATTGCGGTCGTACTAGATTTTCGAAATTGAGTTTTCACGGAAGTACATGTCACGGGGTCCCCAGAATACAAACCAACGTTTGGGGTCTGTGTATGAGTTGCAAGCGTGCGTGTTTTAATGAAACGAAAAGTCGCAGGAAGCCTCAGACCCGCAGATTTCGGGCAAAATCCATCAACCAGAAGTGTGAATTTACTGAGTGGTTCTTTCAGTTCTTCGTGATTTTCTCAAAAATGGCTCCAATAATTTTTTTTAAACATTGTTTACTATTGCACACAAATAAATACCTATCACTTTGATCTGAAAATTGAATTTTTGGAGGTTATATATAAAATTTTTCATTTTACATATAACTGTATTAAGATTCACACCAGATTTTTTTTTTTTTTCTCGCATCCATAGGTCTCAGAATTTCCAGCAATATCTAAACATTGAAAAATTCATTAAATAAGAAACACTGCTGTTACAACATTTAATGTTTAAACAATTAATTTTGAGAAAATTACAACAAAATTCTTGATGAAGTTGTATGAAATGTGAAGTATAGAAATGCTTGATTATATTCAGCGTAAATAACATTGAATATGGAGTATGTAAAGTGAATGATCTATGTTTACAATTTAATGAATTTATACTAATAGCAGTTAACATTCCTAGAAAATAATGAAAGGTCGGAACAGTATTAATGCATTAAGTTTTCTAGTAAGTGGAGAGTGCTCTAGCTAAACGAGGCCAGCAATATTAAACACAAACATACAAGCAGAAAGAGAGGTTGCCAGTTTGAAAGCATGTACTCGGGATATAGTAGCTGGCAAGTTAATGAAGACTGGGGACTCAGCGCGCCCAACACAAATCTCATTAACTGTGTCAGTAGTTGAGTTCGACGACGAGTCCTTCCTTCCACCTCTCACCCAGTTTCCGTAGCTAATGAGTGCCGAAGGTCCTTCAGTTCGCTACTACTAATGAGTTAGTGCGCCATGAGTTGACCTGCCATCTCTTCCACACCGTACACTCATTCAATATCTCTCTCTCTCTCTCTCCCCACCCTACGCCTTTCCTACTCACCATTGGGAACATGTAGCCAATACAATCCACTTATAATACACATACACTTTATAAAGTATTGTAAAACAATTATTGAAATTATCGAGAATGTTAAGATCGTTGTTCACACTCCCCCAAATAACAATTAATCAGTAAATAAAACAATAAATATAGTTAAAATAAGTGTTTCAATATTAAGCGAAAATCTGACCAAATCCTTTTGTTAAAACAAACAAGTTTCCAATTTAAAATTTATTCTCAATCATTTTAAAGAGTAACTGATTGTTAAACACTCCACAGTGTTGTTTTACGTGTTTCAGTTAGATTAGATTTTGTTTGGGAAATAGCCAATTCATTAAAAGATCTATTTTGCCCCTCTTCCCATGGTTGCTGCAAAATAAATATTTTTTTTTCTTTTTTTTTTTTACAGGAAGCTCAAACTTTGTATATGTTTTAGCTATCCCCACCAACTGACAGGTAAGATTTCAGCAGAAATATATTAAACCAAAGCGACTTTACTGAATACATTTTGGGGGTGGAGAAACGTTTTCCTCTAAAGTGCCGTTTCAATTTATAATACGATTATATTATCTATATAAAAGTAATAGAAATAAATTAAAGGTAATGCAGTTATAACAAAGTTGTTGTGGTTGGTTCCGCAGAGCTGGGAAGCTCAGAGGCATTTTCCGTGATAGCCTGCTTCTATTTGGGGTCATCGAGCGGTTTCGCGTTCGCCCATCATCAGAATGTTTTTGTCAAACAGTGTAATAACGGGAGTGTATCAACTGTATTTGCTCGGTGCAAGTCTATGTTATTACACTGTTTGACAAAAACATTCTGATGATGGTTGAACTCCCGAAACCGGTCAATGACCACAAAAAGTAGCAAGCTATCACGAAAAATGTTTCTGATGAATTATAACCGAGTTTGAAGAAGATCGTTTCACTAGAAGTGCAAATTTACGGAACAATTTTTTCAGTTTTTTAAAGACTTTCAGCATAAAGACAACGGGTTTCATAAAATTTTGTAATCATACTTACAGAGTTCTATCACTTTTATTTGAAACATATAAGGGTTGGTTTTGGGGGAGGAGCAGGTTATGCTTTCCCTTTTTTTATTTTTTAAACTTTACTTTATTTTGCAACTGCAAAATATACAAAAAATGATAATATGAAAATTGCGTACACATATTCATATTCATATATACACTGGCATGATAACTTGAACGGCGACCATCCAATGTTGGTAGCCGTAAGTTACCTATTAAAGCAGTGTGACAGCCTATTCAAGGGGTCAACGTTAGGCCATTACATGATCATGGAAACATCTCCGCCTGAGTTTTCGAAGAGGAATGGTATGGATTGTTCTGAGAATAGTGAGAGGTTTAATGGATTGTAATGAGAGGATAATTTGGTACGGAATTTAATGTAGTGGGATTGGACTAAATCAGAGGCCAATGAAATATTAGGAATGGATTGTGTGGATGGAGACATAAAGTGGGACATTTACTATGGTTCTAAGCATTATGGACTGGAGAGTTTGTATGTGGTTGAGGTTAGTTCGTTTGGTTGTCCCGTACATTTCCAGTCCGTATGTCCATATGGATGCTAGCAAGGAATTGTATAGTTGTCTTTTATTCGCTATCAGTCTGATATCTTAGTCAAGTAATCGTTTTAACATTAACGCTTTATCAGGTCTTCCGTTTTAGTCGAGTATGAGTGTGCCATGTTAGTCTTTTGTCCAGATAGAATCCAAGATATCTCCCTTGATTCATAATGGGATTAGGAATATTATTGAGGTAAATAGGAGGGAGAGACCTGCAGTTTAATGTGAACACTATATATTTGGATTTTTCTTGGTTTACCCCGATTTTCCATTGACGAAATGCTTTCCCTAGAAGTAAAATTTCAGTTTATTTTAAGGCCCCCCTAGCGTCCATACCTATAACATTAATTATTTTAATTAAATGTATTGCTAACATTTCGAATTTGATGAAAATCAGTCGCTTGGAAGTACGACTTTGTTGTCGACGGTTTTGTCACTTTTCTAAGATTTCCTCCTTAAATTCACCATCAATTTGCATTAAACCTGGGATATTAACTACACACACAGAAACCTCTCATTTTTGTTGGTGAATTTTCATTCAATTTGTCATTTTGGAAATGTCCTGTTCTGAAGAGGGCCACTCTTTCCACAAAAAAAAAAAAATGTTGAAAACTACTGAAAATTTAGTAAAAATTGAAAAGTCTCACACGACTTTCTCTCACTGCAATTTGCACAGTAAAAATTGACAAACTTATAAGTTTTAGAAATGTTTGGTGATCTCCATTTTTTTTTGAGGCGTGATATTGCACCCCCAGCATCTCTCTAAAATACTTTTTCTCGGAAAACTGTTTCAAACAAAAGTAAAAGGTATCTATAAGTATAGTTTGTATACAAAGTTTAATGAAACTTGTTGGTATCTTTATGGAAAAAGCCACAAAAAACTGTTAAGTAATATTGCAGTAAATTCCAGTGAGTCGAGATTCTTGTTACACTGAATTTTGGACATCATATTTGTTTGTTATTAATATTATGTAGTTGATAGGATAGTATAAGAAACTGTGAATGGTATTTTAGAGGAAAATTTGACCAATTTTCCCGGATTTAAAGTTATAGATCTACATGTATGTAACATTTTCAATGTTTAAAGGAAAATCGCGAAAAACGGTAACAGAAATGTGGTACTTCCGGTAAACCGATTTTTATCAAAACCTCTTATTGTCGGATCCACAGACAGCACTTAAACTTAATAACAAAGTTTCAACTGTCAACCGATTTTCTATTTTCGGATGGCCACACAAACACACACTGACCAATTTCTGAGAAACAATTTTTTTTTTTTTTTTTAGCCAGTGTATCTCAAAACGCACATTTCCGGTGTTAACTTGTTATTGAAAATTTGACAAGATCGTAAGTACTTCCTCTTATCAGCAGTTAGAGAAAGTAAAAATTATATGTTTGCAGAAACTTTTTCAATTTTACTTAGTAAATTGCATTAAGAAAAAATTGTGTGAGTGTTTCATGCCAGATTTTTTTTATTTTTTTTATTTTACCAGTGTAATAAAATCAGCTAAAGGTATTTACAGTTATCGTTTGATTATTTAGTAATCATAAAATTAAAAACTTTATTAAACTGTAAAAAAAAAAAAAAATATATATGAAATTGTCGTATATTCGTTTTTGTTAAAGAAAATAAATTTAATGTAAACGCAAATTAATTAATTAATATTAATTAATTATTCATTTTAATAAATGCATTTAGCGTTTTTATTTTCTTATTTCTAATAGTAATAATAAAAGAAATAATTTATTATTCTTTTTAATATAGTTTGTCTCACACATCTGGAATAGATCCCATTACTATGAGATTAATATTGAAACTGTTGTAACAATATCTAGTGTGTATATGATTAATTCTATTATAATTCATACAACCATATTGTAATAACACAAGCACAATTTTCTTATATATTATTATAGTACCCACTATGACTCCACACAATATATATCGATACTTTGACAGAATATATAATTTATTAAATAACTTACCAGACTAACTTTGCTGAAGGGTTATGCCCCACTATATGAGTAGCGATATGCTCCCACTAAAGTACCATTTCAATACTGTATATGGTTCTGCCACCTATATAATATTAATACACATTAGACCTATTGATAGAATTCCAAATTTGAAGAAAATCGGTTAACCGGAACTGCAATTTTACAAAATAGGTTTTTGAGTTTTTTTTTTAAATTTTCTCGAAAACGGTTACAACGATTCCCTTTAATAATGATAACCTATCCACTTTTATTTGTAACATTTTTCTGAAAAAATTGGTAATGATGAAACTAAGAAGTTCAAATGTGTTTGTTCATAATTAGCCCTATCTACCATTTAATCATTCTCTCCTGGCTCGGTTGGCAGATTAGCACTTGCTCTCCCCCCTACCACTGTATATTTATGTTAGGACACAATAACGAAATTAGAAATTTAAGAAAGCATATATAACTATATTAAGAGGAGTAAAAGAAAGTTATGAAAGTGTTTCACATAAAAAAAAAAAAAAAAAATGGCGTGAAATACACTCGAATTAATATAATTAATTAACTAAATTTTCTTTAAAATTACAACGTTCACAATGTTTGGTTGTGCTGGCCATAAAAAAAAGTGGCAGTGGCTATACTTCTATATCTGAACATAAGTAGGGCGAAAAGGGGGTTTCTGGCACAGATGTCAAAGATAGTAGATTTTCTTGAGGGTTGACCGAGAGGCACTCCCATGATTATTGGTCTTGACAAAGCGCACTTCCAGACGCCAGACGCCATCATTGATCTTTGCATTGCTGCTTGATTTTGACAGAATCTATCCTTCATCCTCCATCTTAAAAGAATATTTTTTGAACTAAAAAAATTTAAATAATCCCCATATTCGAACTAGTGATCTTGGTGTTATTAGCACATAATGCTAACCATTAGACCATCCAGCTGGTTCTATTAAGAAGAACAATGTTGGTATTGATCAAGTGCGTGCGCGCGCGGTGTTTAAGATTTTTGTTATTTAAATATGTTTTGTCACTTTGAGTGATTATTTAAAAACTTTACATATTTTTTGTCATTTTTTTGGCGATTATTTATTATTTAACATATTTTTTGTGCGTGTTTTTTGTAATACTTATTATATTTTTTAGTATTTAATAGACAACTTTATTTTTAATACTGTAGTGATTATTTAATTTAAGATTTGTATTATTTAAGACTTTACTTCTGTCACTTTCAGTGATTAAGTTTTTTAAACACTTTTTATTTAAGACTTTACATATAGTGATTATATTTTTGGGTGGCTATTGGGTGGGAGATTGAAGGTAAAAAAAGACATAATAATTAAGAGTTTTTATTTTAACACTATATATTTTTGGGTGGCTATTGGATGGGGAACGATGTTAAAAAAAGACATATAATTATTTTCAAGTATATTTTTTTAATATGTTTAAAGTATAGGTAATATAATTCATATATTCGTTAGTAGGTTTTACATTTCTTCCATAGACTGAGATTGAGAAACACTAAACACTTTGGGGACATCCCATGTTGTCTCTTCCAGCGACCGATTAACACTGTATTACAAATGATTGTGTAATGTGTATTTTTAAAAAAATGTGAGGAAGTTCGGTCATTCTCGGCTCAGCAGGTTCGGCTGTCCCCGAGTGAGTAGAAGCGGTGGGAGTTGCTGAAACTAGCTTCGCTAAAAGCATAGTGTCCCCTGTTTCCTCACATTTTTTTTAAAATACACATGAGACAATCATTTGTAATTCAGTGTTAATTGGTCGCCGGAAGAGGCAACATGGGTTCTCACAAAGTGGCTAGTGTTTCTCAGCTCTATGGAAGAAAAGTAAAACCTACTAACGAACGATTTGGACTCTGGTTATTATTAGAAAACATTCTAACGCAAGAGTTAAAATATACAATAAGTTTATTTGTCAAATAACAAGTCCGGATGTTAATAAGAAAATCATATTATAGATTTTATAAACTGTCCAGATACAAGATTAAAAGAAACATTTTCTTCTACTTCTGCCAAAAAATATTGTGCAACCCTCTGGAAGGCTGTTTATCTCTATTGGAAAGTAGCAAACGTTATTTCCGTCAAGCTCCGATGTATTCTGTTTCTTTTGCAAAGATGGAACAAGGCTAACTGACACTCTACAAAACAGTTGTTGTCTTGTATTTAATAATTTGTTACAGTATGTATATTGGGCGAATAAGAACACAAGAACGTTGACTGGTATACAGTTAAACTTCCAGAAAATACCAAGAACAGAGAAAAAATGATAAATTATATTGTTTCGACATTAGTTTTAACTCTCTACAAATTAATTGTATAGTGGTTGAAGATTTTGATAACAAAGATATTGTACAGATTGTGTAAAAATGTTACATTGAATTATAGAAACGTATTTTTCAAAAAGTGGAACACCGTTTTCTACCCCAGCAGAAAATAAAGATATCGAAAAGACAGGATTGGTCTATACCAATAATGGAATTCCACATGGCATACGGAAGAGAGCTAACATAACGAACAGGCTCGCCGTATGCAGTAAAAGAAATAGAACCTTCCTCTCTAATGTATGTTCTTCTGCAAAGAAACGACAGCTAGAACTAGAAGAGGTGGATTTAAAAGAAGGAAGATAGACTATCTACAAAACACACAGCTCTTAAAGAGGAATACAAGCAACTGGTGGAGAAAGAAAACGAGCTGACCGAATTTAAAAATAGGTTAATAAACCATTTTAAAACATTGTGGAAGAGTTTGGACACAACTGAAGTATACAATGTTTCTGCGTTTACCGTAAACAATAAAGGAAGTTTTACATAAGTTGGAGTCCTAGCAGAAAAAGAAGGGTATAAGAACGTATACTTTCTAAAAGAGTATCACAAAAATATATTTATAAATGCCTATTTGAATAAAGAAAAACTTAAAGAAGATGGTTACATTATAATACCAAAAAATGCGTTGGATATAATTTCCTCACCCACCGAGAAACCATTTTTAACATTTACAACGAATGGTGTAACAAGTTACAAAGGACCCTCCCCCCGTTTGCCAATATAGAGAAGATGGAATTTTGCACAGACATGTAGAAAAATATGCGAGATACCGCTTTTACACAAGAGGAGATGGAGAAGGTTAACGATATTACGATGCAAGAAATAAAGGTCGTGTTGAAGTTTCTGAGAGCAACGGCTAGAAGAATTACCAGAAGGGTCAGAATAGTAATTATAGGCCTTATGCAAATTATTCATCGAAATAAAATTCGATGTATACTACAGATCGAAAATATAGAGATATTATACATATCCAATTATTAGTTAGAAAAAGAAATACAAGACTTAGCTTTAGATTTAAACTATAAAATAAAAATTAAAATAGATAAGTTAAAACATACTGCAAGTAGACATAAATAAAGATTTGTATTTTGTGTGTAAATATAAAAAAAATTTGTTACAATAGTCTAAGTATTATAATTTCTGTAAATACATATATACAATACATACAAAAAATGTCTTACTTTATAGAGTAAAAAAAAATAGGATATGACAATAAAGACTTTGTTTAGATAAATTAATGGTATGTAAAATTTCTTCCTCCACCCCTCCTGTATTTTAAAAAAAGTGAGGAAAGTTCGGCCATTCTCGGCTCAGCAGGTTCGGCTGTCCTCGAGTGGGTAGGAGTGGTGGGGCTCGCTGAAACTAGCTTCGCCAAAAGCATAACGACCCCCGTTTCATATCTATATGAAATAGAACCATTCACTGATAGCAATTCACATTATAACTTTTGTGTTTTGGAATTGTTATTATACGTACTACTGTCCACACTACCAATAGTAATCTTCTTTCTAGTTTTATATATGACAATCTATTTTGGTGTTTTAATTGTATTACAAGTCCATTATTTAGTGTGAAAAAAAAGAAGAAAAACATGACAATCATAGACAACACTTTAGATATATAATTTTTAAAAATATATATACTTTAAATAAAAAATAATAATTACATGCTGATGAATTATAGTTTAGGTATTATTGTACTAAAATATATTAAACATATATACTTTAAAATAATAATTATATGTTATCGTGTCTTTTTTTTTTTTTTTAACCTTTAATCCCCCACCTACATCCTAGCGATGGCGGCGAAAAATATATAGTGTTAAAAAAAATAAATAAAACTCTTAAATTAAATAATTACTACAAGTGACAAAAAATGTGTAAAGTCTTAAAGTGTTAAAAAAATAAAGTTTTACAAAAAAAAACAAGCAAAAATATATGAAAAATCTTAAATAATCACTAAATTATTAAAAAAAAAAGAAGACGCACATACACACACGCGTGCACTGTTACTAAGCACGACCGGAAGTGCTAGTTGACCTTCCTTCAGCATCCCCTTGCCCTGTTTCCCATATATGCAATGGCTCAAAAAAAAAAGTGAGGTAGGATCAGTATAATCACACTACTAACGTATTTGTATGGGCGCCTCCTGTCTAATCTTGTGAAGTTACTTTCTGCGATCTGACAAAGGCGTTTGATATGGTATCACATACCTTACTATTGAAGAAGCTTCGGGATTATGGCATTGAAGGTAAAGAGCTATCTGTTTTTCGGCAGTATCTGACTGGCAGACGGCAGTATGTACATCAGAAAGGTGAAAATTCAGAGCAAAAGGTGGTGAAACACGGAGTACCGCAAGGTTCAGTGTTGGGACCGCTTCTATTTCTGATCTACTACAGTGAGGTCAACAGATGTTGCACTGAAAGACTTCTGTTATATGCGGATGATACCACTCTCATCACAAGAGGTAAAGATCTGGAAGAAGTTATTACAAGGTCCAGTAAGAGTCTTATTCAACTAGAAAAATGGCTACAAGTAAATGAATTGATTTTAAATAAAGAAAAAACATGCAGGAAAGTTTTTACAGTAAGTCAAAAAGAAACAGACTCACCTGCGAAGTTTCTGGGAATAACGGCATATGCTAATCTCTCTTGGAAAAGGCATATATACAACCTCAGCAAGCAATTGGCCACAGTAATTTTCCTGATTAGAAGACTCAGGGAGGTAGTCTCAATTGAGGTATTAAAAACTGCTTATTTCGGCTTGTTTCACTCTCGGATGGCTTATGGAATTGAGCTTTGGGGTGCCGCATCTGAAGCCAAGGTGATTTTCAAGCTCCAAAAGAGAGCAATAAGAACAATGTTAAAGAAAAAAGCTCGAGACAGAAAACTATTTGGAGAGCTGAATATTATGACACTATCCTCTCTGTTCATATACAGACATGCTCTGAAACAGAAACAAGAAACAAACAAGGATTTCAGGAGCAAACAATATAACTACAACATTCGTAGTAAGTGTGATATAAACATACCTAAAACCAGGTTGGTCAAGACAGAATGTAGTCCGAAAGTAATCTCTGGAAGAATCTACAACCATATTCCAAGAGAAATTAGAGAACTAAGTGATCCAACATTCAAAAAAAAGCTGAATGGTTTTCTTATGAAAAGCACATTTTATAATTTGGATGAATATTTCAAAGAAAATTACAGTGTAGAACGATTTAAATGAACAGATATACTTAAACTGAACATAGAACTAATAAAATGTAAAAGATTATAAAGATATGTCTATATAAATAAGTATAAAGGTCGCACACAGCCAATATCTATGACAATAAGTTATAATGAATTAGTTTGTTTATAATGACGAGCCTCTTATATTTTGTAAATATGTACAGGCAAATAAACAAATAAATAAATAAATAAATAATCCAACAAAGCTTGTGATCTTTAAATTTAGGCTTAACCGACTGACCTCCTAAACCCTTCTAAAATCAGGTTTCTTATTCTGAAAAATGTTGCAAATAATTTTATATTTTTTTCCGAACAGTGACCACACCAATTTTAAAGAAAATCATTGTAGCCATTTTCGAGAAAATTCCAGAAAAAATCTGGTGTGAAACACTCACACAACTTTCTCTTACTCCAGTTATCAAAATTATAATTGACAAATTTTATAGTTTGTGTACCAAATTTATATGAAATTTGTCGAAAACTGAAAAAAACTATTCAGTAAAAGCGCACTTCCGGTTTACTGATTTCTTCACACCCGGAATTTGGCCAACTATTTATTTCTAATTAATTTCATTTGGATGATAGAGTTGTATAATCAAGTATGATACCACTTTAGAGGAAGCTGCAACCCTACCCCTCTCCTAAAAGTGCCCTTAAATGAATTTTCCCAGAGAAATGTTTTATATAAAAGTTGTAGATCTTTGAATGTTTAGTTTATATGTGTAGTTTCAAGAAAATCGTCGGGGCCATTTTTGAGAAAATCGCGAAAAAGTGAAAAAATCATATTTAGTAAAGTGTTAAAACAAAAGCACTTCCGGTTTTCGGATTTTTCTCAAACTCGGAATTTCAACAACATATTTAATTCTAATTAACATTATTTAAATGACCGAATTGTGTAATAACCCGAAATAGCACTTTAGAGGGTAACCTAACCCCACCCCTCCCCCAGAAGGGCCCTTAAATCAATTTTCCCAGAGAAATGTTTCAAATAAAAGTTGTAGCTCCTTGTATATGTAGTTGATGTATCAAGTTTAAAGAAAATCCTTGGAGCCATTTTTGAGAAAACGCAAAAAAGTAAAAAAGTCAACTAGTAAAGTGGTACTTCCGGTTGAGGAATTTTGACAGATAACGCACAGTCAGATCGCATGGTGATACCTAAACGGAATATTAAGTTTCAGTTTTCTACGGTTTTTCGTTTTTGAGCTATGCTGTTCACATACACACACACACACAGAGACCATTTGCTAAAAACCACTTTTTTGGACTCAGGGACCTCAAAACGGATATTTCCGGTGAAAACTCGATATCGAAATTTGACACGATTACAATACTTCCTCTTACTAGGAGTAAGAGAAAGTAAAAATGGGAAAAATCATCGCAGTTGCGGTTAACAAATTTTCTTAATTTTGACAATGTTTCCAAAGCATATTAATATTATGTTAGTTTTAACACCATATATTATACTGAAGTGGAACTTTAGAGGAAAGCATAATGCTGGTGTTCCTTCAGAAATAGCCCAAAAATAAATTTTCTAGGTTTAATGTTTCAAATAGTAGAGTTAGGTAGGTATATATGTGTCTGGATGGATACGAGATTTAAAGAAAATTATAGGAGCTGTTTTTGAGAAACTACTTGTTCTATTCTTTCTTCCGTTACTATGGATACTATTTCTGTCTTGGAGGGTGTTTAACAGGCTTTCAAAATGCTTACTTCACCTTTTGAGGACCTCTCTTCAACTCGATAGCTGATTTCCACTTTCATTTCAACAGGGTGGTTAAAAAGGATTACGCTTTCTTTTGTATCTAGTCATTTAGTATTTTATATAGAACATGTTCACATTGTTGTGGTGGTTGGTTCCGCAGAGCTGGAAAGCATCAGAGACATTTTCCGTGGTAGCATGCTTCATTTTGTGGTCATCGACCGGTTTCAGGCGTTCGCCCATCTTTAGGATGCGATTTTTAGACAGTGTGGCAACACAGACTTGCACAAATTCAGTTTTACACACTGACTGGTCTTTTTAATTGTATTGGTTTTAGTTTTAAAATACAATTAAAAAGACGAGTCAGTGTATAAACTGAATTTGCTCTGTGCAAATCTGTGAAGCCACACTGTCTAAAAAACGCATCCTGAAGATGGGCGAACGCCCAAAACCAGTCGATGACCACAAAATGAAGCAGGCTACCACGGAAAATGTCTCTGATACATGTTCACATTCTTTGAAAATCACAATACGATGTTCCTAGTTAGATTTAGACCTTATAAAAGAATTTGTTGACCGTTGATGAATTATGTTATGAAGAAATTTGGTGAGGATCGGTCAAGAAAAAACATTCAATTGTTCCAACGTTTCTTCACGACTTTCTCATATATTAAAGCCTTGATAAAGGCAGCAGCAGCTCTGTCGAAACGTTGGCATAATTGAATGTTTTTTCTTGACCGATCCTCACCAAATTTCTTCATAACATTTAGACCATTAATTACATTTATCTGGTATTTCTTTAAAATTTGAGCAAGCAGTAAACAAATATTTGTTTTAAAACATTTAGACAAATTGTAAAAATCAATTTAGTAATTTATTAAATTAAATATTGAATTTCTTTGAAATTTTAATTATTAAACATTAGTTAACAACACTAACAAAGATGTTCATCACAAACAAAATTCTGTGAGCATTCTCTCTTGTACTCTGTGTGTGTGTGTGTGTGTCTCTCTCTCTCACTCTCTCACACTCTCACACTCTCTCTCTGCGGGTAGAATATTGAGAGTGCAGATGACAATAAAACTTCTTAATGGCCCTACTACCCTGGCTGGTTTTCTGTCACAGCTTTTATATTCTACAATCTGTTGGTGCTGCCATAAACACGGACACGCTCTCTCTATGGACAAAAGAGCTAAAATTCCTATTGTCATAAAAACATTGAACACCAATTAATCATCTATAATGAATGACTTATATTTTAGTGTAATTTTATTATTAATTTAGGTTTTTTTTTTGTTTTTTTTTTATTATTATTTTTATTTTAAAGAAAGATGGAAATACAAAGGAGTCGGTTAAACAAAGATTATAATAAAAAAAGATTAATAATACCTGGCTGGATACATTTTCTTTTCAAACTTAAATGTTTATTCAACCATAACTTTAAACATTATTTAAATATTTTCTATTAATTATACTTTTTACATACCCTTACCGATGTAAGAGGAAGTATTTGTCATTGTGTCATATTTTCGAAATTAAGTTTTCACCAGAAAATACAGGTTTCGAGGTCTGCCAGATTACGGAAAAAAGTAATAAAACGCCCAACAGCCTGTAAATACGGAATAGAAAATTTGACTCAGTAGATTCATTAGCAACAGCATAAGGCGCCACCATCGCGCTACCAAGCTTCAACCACTCATTACATCCTTTGCCATATCCACTACAATATATTGACGAATGGGCTTCAACATGTCAGCCAATATCTCACCTAAGCTGCTTCTAGCGTTAAGAGAAATTGAATAAACTTTGACGATCTAAAGGGCTTAGGTAGAGTCTGCAACATCACCAAAACACCTTTGAAGGTGTCCAGTTACCAACTCAACTTTGAAGAGTACTAAGAATCAGTCTGCAAATCAATTCTGAAGAAAACAGAGTTACCTTGGAAGTTTCATCGAGGCTAGCGACATTAGCTCACTGTTAGAATAATGAGCAAGAGTGCCTAACTTGTCACAACACTACACACAGATTTGCAACATAACACACTGCACCATTCTACATTCATCACGCTACCAACAGACCACCATTATACCCTCTTCTCTCGGTCACACTCTCTACTCGTTCTCTATACACTCTTCTCTCCTTACACAATAAAATCGTAAAATATATAAATTGTGAATTTTAGTGACAGTTGGTGTGTGCATTCATTTGTGTGCCAACAAATTCCTGCGACTTTTACATTCTAGGAATAAAAATTGCAGTAGGAATCACTAATTTGATTATAGCATGAAATATGTGAAAGAAAATTTGATATTTAATTTATATAAAAATTGCTTCCATATATTTTTAGTTTAATCTTTTTCAAAAGTTTCAAAAAAAAAGTCATAGATCTATATGTATCTAGTGTATATACGAGGCATGTCCAGTAAGAAAGTATAGTGAGGCTCTCACGGCCGGAGGGATTTTGTTTTCGATATGTTGGCTACACTGTCGTGTAGCCTGATTCCTCCTCTCCGCAACGAGACCGGTTCGAGGTCAGTACGTTGAGAACTGTCGACGCGACAATACGTTTCGTGAAAAATGTCAATCCAATCTCCCGCCAAGTTGAATCGAATGGAGGCCGGGCAAGAGTTTTTGAGACGCTACAAACTCCATGGAGATGAATTTCTCCGCTCCATCATTACTGGAGATGAAACTTGGGTTGCACACTACACACCTGAAACCAAAAGGCAGTCTCAACAGTGGCGTCACACCTCTTCACCCGCCGCCAAAAAGTTCAAAACCACAATTTCAGCCAAGAAAATCATGGCATCCGTGTTTTGGGACTGTCAAGGCATAATTTTAATTGAATATATGCCTCAAGGGGAGACCATCAACTCTGCAAAATACTGTGAGACCCTAAAAAAATTGCGGAGGGCGATTCAGAACAAAAGGAGAGGCATGCTGACAAAGGGAGTCTGCCTGCTGCACGACAATGCCAGACCACACACGGCCAACGCCACGAAGGAACTGCTTGCCTCGTTTAAATGGGATGTCCTGAACCATCCCGCGTATTCCCCTGACCTAGCACCTTCAGATTACTATCTCTTTACCTCCCTGAAGCTGCACATGGGTGGAAAAAGGTTTTCAACCGACGAGGAGGTGAAGGGGGAGGTGTAGAAGTGGACGAAGGGGTTGGCGGGAAACTACTTCGAGGAAGACATCAAAAAATTAATAGCCCGGTTCACCAGCTGCATTGAGAGGAATGGTGACTATGTCGAAAAATAGCTTACATATGTACTAATGTAACCAGGTAATTTTTTTGTTCATATAAAAATTTTTGTAACCTACAAAAATTCAGTACACTTACTTACTGGACATGCCTCGTATATATATATATATATATATACCTAGTATCGTTGGAGGTATTTTCGGAAAAAATCGCAGAATAATGTGAAATCCATTCAATAAAGTGAGCTTTCGGTTGACCGACTTTGATCTAAATCTTATTGGTGGTTTCCCTGATAGCAATTAAACTAAATATCTAGTTAGAACTTTCTGCGATTTTTGAGTGATGCGATCAAACACATACAAACACGTATATATATTTTTTTTTTCTAAGAAAATCAAACAAACAAAATAAACTCTTTATTGGACTCAGGGAATCCAATTTCTAAAAGCACTTTTTCTGGCTTAGTGGAACCTCGAAACATATTACCGGTGAAAACACGTTATCGAAAAATTTGACACGATTGCAATACATCCTCTTACACCAGTAAAAATTAATTACATTTAAATAATTGTAATTGTACATATTATAAAATTTTAAATTAAAGGAACGTTCATTTCATGATTAAATACAATTAAAATAAAATAGAATTGATTCCATGAAATGAAAGGTGTGTAAATTTAATTAATGTGTTGAAACCTTCATCAAAGAAAGACGATAGAATTTGTTGAATGAACGCGATACCCTCCAATTTCCTGTTCTTCACTATTAAATATATTCCATTAATTAAGAATTTTACTTTTATTTTTATATAATAATTATATAATTTAATATTTATAACAAAAAAAATTGCAATTCTAACCTAGTCCGCCACCATAATTTAAATTTTGATCCAAATTCTTTTGACTAATTTTGGTAAATACTGGATTAGATTTTAGATTAGATTTATTTATTTGTTTTCAGGTAACACCCTTATACAAACAGAATTAAGCTCATTATACATAAATTACAAAAATAATTACAGTACTTACGTATATAGAATTTAATCCAATAATTTTTACATTTTTACTTTCTCTTATGACCTAGTTAATTGAAGGAAGTATTTCGATCGTGTCAAATTACAAAACTGAGTTTTCATCAGAAAAAAATACATGTTTTGAGGAATGTCTCCTGCATAGGAAAAAAAATATTTTGAGCGAATTTTGTGTATTTATGTGCGTATGTGTATGTGAGTGTGTTTTAGCAAAATATCTCAAAAACCAAAAGTTGCAGGAAGCTCAAATTTGGAATTCCGTTTAAGTACTAACATCGTATCAGACACGAAGATTTTGGGCAAAATCCAGGAGGTGCGACTTTACTGAATTTTTCTTTTTTCAGTTTTTCAGGATTTTCTTAAAAGCTGCTCAAACGATTTTCTTTAAACTTGTCTACTAATAAGCACATAAATACCCATCCACTTTTATTTGAAACGTGTTCCCGGAAAAATGGATTTTTTGGGGGGTTCTTGGGGGAAACAGTAGATAAGATTAGATTGAAGAAGGGGAAGTTGGGCCTCATTGCACCGCAACCTATATTAAAAGATCTATTGTGGATCCCCTAAAATTATAGCATATCCCTCAGTCTCGCCCCCTTAATCAGGCCAAGCAAAGCTGAGTGTGGCTCCGTCATGCAGCTTGAGGTTTCATCCCTCGTTGCCGGCACACAGACAAGGGATGTGTACCAGGGTTTCCTCCTGGACCCTGCAGAATCGGCATAACGCGTTATCTGCTAGTAGTAGACACGTCACATGCTGCTAGTGTTGCATGTGACTATTCAGCCTACAATGCCCAGTAATAGACCCAATATTAGGCTTATGTCCCTTCTGCTATGGCTCAGTAAATCCCTTCTGCTATGGCTCAGTAAATCCTGGTAAATTTAAGCAAATGTCTCGTAATGAAGAGTTTAGCATGCCTTTGTCTTTCCCACCAATGCAGACGCTGTTTTTCTATCCAGCCTTTGAAGTGAAGAAGTGAAGTAACGCCTACTTTTCAGAGGGCTTAACGTCCAACTACCAAATTAGGTGTCATGGACGGGGGCGGAAGCACCCACTTTACTATTCCCATTTTTTAAACAAATATAAAATTTAGCAGTTACACGCTGGACTTGATCTGGGGTCCTCCCACTTACAAGTCCATACTCATAACCACTACACCAACACCCGCCCCATATCCAGTCTTTGATAGAAGTTTGATTTACGCGCTTGGCCAACCAGCAGAATGATTCGGGGCCTATAAAGGTATCCTTCAAACCCACCATCGCTAGCGCAACCGCCTTCTCGTAGCCCAAAAACCCGCATGTCCCGGCACCCAGGCGAAAATCACTTGGGGAGAAAGTAACGTTATGCTTTTCTCTGAAGTACCACTTATAAAAAAGAGCAAAATTTGAAATTGAAATAAAATTCGTTATTTTATATATAACTGTATTGAAAAAGAGTATGAGAGTTGTGTGAGTGTTCCATTCCAGATATTTCTTAAATAGGGGAACTTCAAAACACGTGTTTCCGGTAAAAATTGAATTTCGAAAACTTGACATGGTCGCATTACTTCCTCTTACAGTAGTAAGAGAGAAAAAAAAATACAAATCAACTAATATTCTCTCTTAACCAGAAATGAACTCATCAACAATTTTCAAAATAAATGTTGGTATGGTTAGTTGAGAGGTCAAACAAGAAAAACAAGTACTAATTAATCCAAAGTTTTTTCACCACCGTTGTACTCCCTACTACGAATACAATTTTAATTAAAATTAAAAAAAATAAAAAATAAAATAATTAAAAAAAAAGGTAGAAAGTATTCCTCCCAGTGAAGTCAGATTCATTTTATAAATAATGACCAGAAGGTGTGGGGAGACGAGTTAAACTCTTACTAGCGCTAAAGGAAATGAGAAAAAACTTAATGGGATATCCAGAACAGAAATCCAGACAGAAGGAAACTGGTGGGATGCAGAACATGGTAAATGATAATGTCAGTTTTTACTTTAAAATTTCTGTTTGTTCACACATATTCTATTAATTTTCTCTTACGTAATAATTGTGTGAGAAATTTTTTCAAAATTGAGTTTTCACCGGAAATACATGTTTTGAGGACCCGTGATGTACGAAAAAAAGGTTTCTAGCGAATCCGTTTTGTGTGAACTAAACAAGTATAGTTTTTCTGAGTTTTTTTTTGTTTAAAATTTTCTCGAATGAGTTCAATCAATTTTCTTTAAACTTGGAATGCTTAATGCACAGATATAAACATATTATTTTTATTTGAAATATTTATTCGGAAAAAATTCATTAAGAGAAGTTCTGCGTGGGGGAAGGGGTTATCTGTAAATTAGGCCAAAATTTGAACTGTTGTTACAAGCTTGGCTAAAGGTGTTGTGACAGACCTGCGAGAATCACTATTTGAATCATCGTACTTTCACTCTGCCAGTCAGTCTGTCATTCTCTTTCTCCCTGAAAGAAAGATGTCTGCAGGTCACTTCAGATGAATAGATATAATTCCCAAGCATCTTTACTTATACGCAATGCAAGCAGTGGCGCCACAGTGGGTAGTGAGATTGGCAGTTTATAAATAAGCAATAAATTAAAATTAATTTAATAAATTAAAATTTATTTAAGTAGTACTGCACATTACTGTAGAATCAGATATTCCTGGTTTTCATCCAACAGAGTTAACATTTTAAGTTAAAAAAAAATTACATGCAAGGGAGAGCTGGATAAGAAAATTCACTTCCCATTGTGATGGATGCAAGAAACTTGGAAATAATATTAATTTATAAATAAATCAAAATTAAGAAAAAGATTGACATTCCCTTGCAAAAGGACAAGACCAGGTATACAAGTCCAGTTACTTGTACGGTTCAAGAACAATTATGGCATTGTACTACCCCTTCTCCTCACAGGGGAGGAATTGAAGAAACAAAGAGAAGAGATATTTTAAGGACAGACTTGTGCTAGAAATCAAGGTGAAAGCATCAGACCAGTATCCTATACCAGTATCAAGTTATAAGAATTTATTATAAGATTTTATTGTGATTCTCAAAGTACTTAATTTCTCTTAGAGAATTTATTTAATTTACTCTACCAGTGTATTCTTAATTATTCTTATACTTCTATCTCAACCAATCATACAAGCCCTTTTCGCTAAAACGGTCACGCCACAAGCTACCTATACACATCATCAAACCACAACATTACACCATCCTCAGTATCAAAAAATATTTAACCTTAATAACCTTATTGAAATTCTAGATTTTTGAAAGTTTGTTTTTATTTGTTAACTTGAACCAAACTTAGCTGGTGTTTTATTCTAACTTTTTCTTTAATTATTATTAATTTATAAATTTAGGCTTGAGAAAATAATTTGCCTAATCTTGCACTCTCACAGCCATGGTTAAAATTTTAAAAAGTTTAATTGCTGCTGAGATATTAAATAAAATGCAATAAAAGTTATTGAAAAAATAAAAATAAAAAAAATCATTCAGTTTATACTTCCTACAGTATAAACAAATTATTTTAATTGAAATGTTTTGAGTTTTGTAATTGGGCTTTATTGTTTGTCTTTAGACACACTTGAGTTCGCTGATGGCTAAACCATATGACGACACCATTATACGGAAATAAAATGTACAAATATAAATTGAAAGAATCAAAGTTATAAAGTTGACTCATATAATGAGTGAAATCACTTCCCAACCCAAGTTCCCTGCAATTTTCCCTCAAGCTTGTTATAGGGCGAAGTAGGAAAAACTGGAAGGTGAAGTTTAAGAGAGAGGGTTATTGAAAGGGCCATTATTTGAATCACCGTCAAACCGACAACAAGCAACGTACTTTCACTCTGCCAGTCAGTCTGTCACTGTCTCTCCCTGAAATAATATTATAGTGTAAAATACTTGCAGTGTTTACCATTTTGCACTCAAAATATACAGTGTTCAGTAAGTCTAAAGTTACTTAACCGAAGTATTTCTCTTCCGACAAGCACATCTTACACATTCCAGTATACTCAGTACATAGATCTGTTTAAATCATTACTAATTCAATAAATAAACCTCATATATATAGAAGGAAAGTTTAAACTATTAAAATTCAGTTTTTCCGAGATTTCAGTTGAATTGGCCAGGAAATATGAAAGTGGTAATTAAGTTGAAAAATCATTAACATTGATTATGGTAGCCTTGCATGATCTAAAGTTTAATAATCTGAAACTATTTCTAGATAAAATTTTCCAAAATAGAACTTTCTTAGATAGAAATATTTCATAGATTCAGTTTGTTTACACTGGAAAAAGGATTTTTCTTAAAACTAAAATAATTTACCAGATTGCTAACGCTAATGCTCTCTGTCCGGGTTCGTAAAAATTCTGCACTCCTGAAGAAGTATAATACTTCCCTTCTCCAATTTACACTCCATTCTACTTGTGTCATGCCGCACATAGTCTCTTGTGCGATTAGAGTATATAATGAGTTGTTGAGGAGAGAAATTAGGTTTGATTGAATGAACGAGATATGAAGACACTAATATAATGTAGCTATGTTTACACTAACTGCACTGGACTTTATAATGAAAATGATAGAATGAATGGTGTGAGTAAAGATATGACACCATGCGATGTATAGTTGTATGGTTGTATCTGATAGATATCCACTAGATAGATTCCCGCTGGCTTATATACACAGGTTCTCCTGCTCTAGTCTGCCTAAGTCAGAGAGGGCCTCTCTTCTCTCTGCTGTGGTTTCATTATCTTCGCGGTACCATTACAAGTACAAGCAGCACTCCAGTGGCAAAATTGAAAAACAAGAATTTATCTTAACCAAGAGAAATTTTTCCTAGTAAGAATGTCCATTTTATATAAGAATTTCTCCAGAGGGTTCTCGTGTGAATGTGCACCTATAGACCAGCCGCGAGTAAATGCAAGTCTAACTAAAGTTTAGTGAAAAGGGCGTTTAAAGAAATTCTCAATTAGATTTGGAATAATTGCACTAAGAGAAAGTCGTGTGAGTGTTTCGCACCAGAGTTTCTCAAAGTGGATTAGTTTTCAATTAATTTGGGACATTGACAATTTTAATGTAAGAGAACTCAAAACATTTTTTAATTCCAAAAGACAATCGTTATTTTTTTTTTCCAAGTTGATACAATTTAAAGCTATCCTGTTCGAGTATTCAGATATGAAAAAACACAAAGAACAAAACAGTAAAGATTATTATACAGAGGAAGAAAAAACTCAGGTCTACCAACAAACCATATCAGAATAAGTTGATCTTTCTCACGTGTTATTCCTACCGCTTGGGATGAGTTGGTAAAAGGAGTGTTCAGTTGGTCGGCTTGTTGGCAACGTGCCCGCTTTGCAAGAAGGAGTGGAACGAGGAGGAGAATGGCAGTAGTAGAGGAACTTGTGTTACGCCCCTCGGCTACTGCAAGCTAACTGTTCTCTTCTGTATCCTCCCAGCCACCCATCCAATGTGGAAAAGGTATTGTAGAGAAGCAAGTCCCGGTTGTATTTCATTGCATCAGACAAGAGAATTGTAGAAACACGGAGTGTGAAAGTGAAATCCAGAGAATAGATGGCAAGAATGGTACAGACCAACTCACTGGGAAATACAATTGGCATGAAAGAAGCAGCCGTATCCGATGGCGCTTGTCTCGTTAGAAATAGAGATGGCTGTGTTTTTAGTAATAAGAAATGGTAGAACCGTTAGAAAGAGATGTGTTGGTATAAAGAGTGAAAAAGGATAGGCACTCATAAAGGAGGGTTTTCTATCTCGTATCACCAACCTGACCTTTCCTACTTGTTCTACTAGTTTTCTTTGAAAATTAATCTATGACTTTAGCCAATTCAATATAAGTTAATGGATGAAATAAAAGTGTTATTAAAAAATGGGGTAATTACTTTAAATTCTCTTGCTGGTGTTCTTTGTAGTAAGCAAGTATTACAGTGGTGTCAATGTTTTACAAATTCAGTTTACACCAGAAATACATTTATCTTGATTCCTTGAGTCCGATAGAAATACATTTTTTTGGTTTTGTCTGAGTATAAACAAAGTATCTCAACAATGAAAAATCGTAGTAAAACTTGATATTTCGTTAAGTTATCACCCATGCATTAGAAGCGAAAGTTTTAATGCAAAAATCTTCCAACCGGATTTTATTTAAGCGATTTCACGGATTTTTTTTTCTTTTATTGTTTAGAAAAAAAATTAAGTTAATACTTTCCGTCACAAAGACGCTTTAGCATTCCATAATAAACAGATTGAGTCGTATTCATTCATTGAATTATTACTAAATGACAATTTTGGTACTCCTGAAAAAAAAAGAAAGAAATTTCCTGATGTGAAGAACATGAAACAGAGAAGCTCGTTGATACTGGATCTGACAATACGTGTATACTAGAACAATTCTATAATGATATTAAAACTACCATATTAATGAAGAATAAACAGGAGTTACCTAAACAAAATAATATGTGTATTACTATAGTCACAAATAAGAAATCAAAACGTAGTCATGTTAAACAAATTTTATTGATCGTTAAATTAGGCGACCGTTTCAATATTGACATTGCAATAGGATCCGAAGAGAGAGATATAAAGCAGAAAGAGATAGAGACACACAAAAATTGAGAGTCTCACTCACTACTTAGGCCAGACTAGAGTGGGAGACTCTTGTTTAAATACAGCTGCATTAGCCATACAGGGGACAGTCTTTCAACAGTTTATATAGCAGTTACAACGCGTCAACAACTTTTTCCTTTAACTTTTCTCTCTCACTACCATTTTATTATACATTCGTGTAAAGTCCAGGCAGTTGGTGTTACTTTTCTCATTATACAGTTTTCAGCATTACTTCCAGTTTATTTATCTCATAAACCCAATTCTCTCCTTCTCGTATTATATTTTACGTCGTTAACTATGAGTATTATTCTATTACTATTAGCGGATTTAAAAGCACAATTAAATTTTACAAAACAACTTATATTTCATAGAGACAGATCAACAATAAACTTGAACTTCATGGACTCACAACGTGTCTCACAACATCACGTTGTACATCACAAAGATATCTGAAGACTGTATCAGAATTATCTGATGCGAAAATACAAGAAAAAATTTACGAAATTACCAATACAATTAGTAGAAATAAAACAGATATATTAACTGAATTCGAGACTTTAGTTAAGACCCACTTAAGATATATTTTCAGTAAAAAAAAAAAAAAAAAAAAAAAAAGAGATAATTAAGAGTTTTACATACAGATTAGAAATTATGAATGATACCCCATTTTACATTAAAAAATTACTCAATACCGCACCATAAATTTGTAAACTGGCGAGAGAAGAAATTTACAATCTCATTTACACAAGATATTATAGAATAAGCCTACATTCTCAACCATTAGTCCAAGATTATGTTATATTAACCGACTTGCAGAACTTCTGCCTAAATCTAACTTTCCCAAGAATTGGGAGCTGAGAGATAATATGTTATTTCAATAATAGCGCAGGATGTTTGGCAGTCGTTGAATACAGATAATGTTAATTTAAAGTGTTTAATGAAAAATTTTATAACATTTCTCTTTCCCAAGATAATAGACAATATACTACAATTCTTCTTATAATGGACAGATAAGTGGCTTTATTGATATTAATTATAATTTTATGAAGATTAGACTAATAGCTCAAATTAGGGTCAGCAGCATCAAGTACCCTAGTGACTTGTATAATGGACTTCTACCCTGATAGAACCTGTTTTACATGTTGCGTTAATATAAAAGATAACAGTGAACTTCCTTACTAATAAAAGATAACAGTGAATACTCTTACTATAAAATATTAAAAAATTTTCTCTGTGCAAGTCTGTGTAATCACACTGTCTGACAAACGCATCCTGAAGATGGGCGAATGTCCGAAACCGGTCGATGAACACAAAATGAAGCAGGCTACCACGGAAAATGTCTCCGATGCTTTCCAGCTCTGCGGAACCAACCACCACAACAACTATTAAAATATTAATGGCTTCAGAATTGTCAAATTAATTGAACCCCCTTCCTTGATATGGATAATAAAATCAAATTGAATAGTATTTTGCCCTGGAAAAGAGATTAAACTTTGTAAAATGTATTTTGGAATTATAAATAAACCTTAGCACTTACAGTCTTACAATGATGATCAATCTATATAAAAATGTATTAATGTATCATATATAAAAATCTGTATATGAAAATGTATTAATTGTAAAAAACAACATTTGCTATTAATATTTAATGATATAATTGTCAGAATTTGTTTTATTTTATTATTATTGTTATTACTTTATGCTTTCAGTACTTTAATGTGTAGTGGTTTATATATATATATATATATATATATATTTAAATATATATATTTAAATTGACTATAGGTATATTTATATTTATATAAATTTACTAAAGCAAATAAATGAATAAACTAAATATGATATTGGCTATGCCTTAGTTGCTCTTAAAATCTATTTCTGCAAGCTTTCCGATTCAATATTTATCGCACAAGCGCAGGAGCTAAGCCAGTATGGCTTGTATACGCCTACTGAAAAAACAATTGCTTCCACTAAGAAGCTCATTCAAAAGCTTACGAAACCTAGAATTAGCGAAATGGAGGCACAAATCCAGGTAATGTTATACCGTTACCCTGACTTCATCTTCACAATTCTGATATATAAACTATACATCTTGCCTATTTTGTGTAAATGACTGGCTACCAAGCTTGTCAGCCAGTATTCCTACAAGTACCATCAATTGCATCTTACTCAGAGGGTTTGATACTTCCTATATTATATCTTTTTAAAACCTTTTAGCCTGGAGACACCCCTCCGTATCCCTCCAGTGCTTCTCCAATACTCTTTACCTCGCAACTCCTCGCTTAACTTCTTTTCGCAAAGTCGCTTACTGACGACTACTGCTGGCTCCGATAATGATAGCTCCAGCTTGGCCAACTCATCCTCCCTTTCATTGTCTTTTATATTCTCATGTCCATGTATCCAGCAGAACTCCACTCAGCTACTCTGGGCGAAGTCATTAAATCTTCTTGTACATTCGCCCATTAATTTGAAGCTCCACCAAGGGTCACTCAAAGCCTTTAGTGCAGCTTTACTATCAGAATATTTCCTCGCCTCTTTAACTTCACCTTGCTATTCTTCCATCAAGCAACAGCATTCAAACAGTGATCACAGTCTGGAAAACAAATATCATATCCCTAAAGCCACAGATCTTTCTTTGTTCAGTCCTATTTAAGTTGTCCTTCCCTGAAAATTATTCCCTCTTCTTTGCATCTCATCTTGAGGCGATCTTACATTGCCAGGCCTTTATAGCAGAGTGTTGTTGGGGTTTCAATGCCAATAGCATTCCAACGCCGATGTCAGTGTCGTCGCCATCGCACCTTTTGAGGACAAACCATGCATTGGACTCCCTGCAGTGTCTTGACATTTCTCTCTACCTCCGGCCGTCACATCAATGCAGCGTAGAATATTCTAATTTTGGACAAATTCTCATAAATTTGTAAGTCTCGTAATCTGTAAATTGTAAGTCTGTCCGGTCTCACAATCGTGTCTCCTACAAAGACAGAAAATTGTCGTGCTTTGTGCAGACATACTCACTATGAAGCCGCCAATTCAATTTATTGTTGAATGTGGATCCGAAGACATTTAACGTCCTACATGAACTCAAATCGTTACTGAAGAGCCGAGGCCTCTTGGATTCTAATAATTTCCTCCTCGTAAAATGCCAGTATAATAGTAGCTGCTTTTACGTTGAGATTCCCCTATCCGTGAAGATGAAATAATAATATTAAGAGAAAAATGTGTATTAATAATACACAAGTTTATACTGAAGTAGTATTTAATAGGGAAGCTTAACTTTACTATGCCTCAGAACCCACCAAAAAGTCCATTTTCCCCGGAAAATAATTCAAATAAAAGAGATATATGAAGTTTAAAGAAAATCGTTAGAGCCGTTTACGAGTAAAACTTGCTGTTCCAGTTGATGAATTGTGCCCGAAACCTTCGTGTGGTGGTCATATCTAAAAGGAACACCAAGTTTTCGTTTGTTCGTTTTTGAGTTAGTTTGTTCATTTATATACACACACACACATATGCAAATCATTTGTTCAAAAACCCCTAAAACGTATATTTCCGTTGAAAACTCAATTTCAAAATTTCATGATGATCTTAATACTATTCATTGTTTTACCAGGAGTAAAGACCTCCTAGGGTAGGTCGCGGTAGCATGAGCCTCAGCCACCTCTTTGTTAATCTAATCTAATCTACCAGGAATAAGAGAAATTACAAAAAAAAAAAGAAAGAAAAAAGAATGCTGTGTACAGAAAAACACAATAAATAGCGTTTATAGAAAACATAAGATTAGCTACTCAGACGGTAATAGTCAATCCCGGTAAAAGTAGAGATTTCTACAACGGTGCTGAATAGTTCAAGGGTATGACGATGAAAGGGGAAGTTTGTAGTGGCTTGCAGTCCATTTGGACCTGCCGATCGAACGATTCGATTGTATGTGTCAACCACTAACTAACATGATTGTCTGCCTGTCTATCTTTATTCGATTTGACAGAACAAAATGGGGCAGTAAAATGGAATCCAGAGAAAATTTCTTCTAATAAACAGATTTTCTACAAAATTAACTGTAACAACTTTTTCATTTTATGGCCAATCTCATAATATATATACAAAGAAGAAGGAAAAAAAAAAAGAAAACTCGGTTTTTACGTCTCTAAAAAAGAAAATTTATGTATAAATTCCTGTCTTCTGGTGGCTACATAACATATCGTTTGAACAATCAAATGTCATATTCAATTAAATTTTTTTTCGGAAAATTATTAAACTGCTAATGTAAGATTGTCTAACCTGTTTAAAAATTCCTCCAACTTGTCTATTCGTAGCCCATGATGAAGATAGTTTTCGTACAATTGCTTACACTGTTGAAGAAATCCTATAATAGAAGAAGTTCAAAAAAGTTATCAAATGAAAAAATAGGGTCGGATATACTGTAATACTCGCGCAAAATTTTAAGTTATTCTTTAATCTCCATTTCAGGATAAGTGATGTATTAAAACAATATGGATTCTCGTTAAATATAGAAACAGAATAAAATTCACCGGTAGATTTAATCTTGGTGAGAAATCTGTGGAATTCTCAGATTTAGTTATTTTGCCGATTCCAATAATTTAGGAACAGATGTATCTCTTAGTTGACTGATCGGCCAGGGGGTATCATCAGAAAAACACAAAAAAAATTTTTAAGTGTTTTTTATAAATGGCCCGACGTTTCGACAAACATTGTTGTCTTCTTCAGGGGCTATCTATAAAGAAAAAATATACATAAGAATCTAGCTAGCATTAACAGAACAAAAACAAAAACAGAAAATATGGTAATAGAACAATAAAAAAAACAAAAATCGTAATGGAAAACTAAAAAAAACAAATTACAAAGGTAAATACAGATACTCGTATAGAAAAATTATGGAAATGTTACAGACCTTAGAATCGGAAAATTTGTATGCTCTATTAATTACTACATGTTCAATTATGACTGTGGTCTATGAGTGTACTACCAGTGAAAGGTTGAGAAGGAACACCGGTGAAAGTAGTGGCGGTAGTGGGGGGGAAGTACCGTTAGGAATTGTTGGAGTGAAGGGACTAAGAAGCAGGACAAATATAATAAACACGTATATTTTTATGTACAGGGTGACCAGAGTTATATGCTCCACCCATTTTTTTTTTAAACGGCGGGAAATTTCGAAAAAATAGAAAACACGTATTTAATCATTTTTAGTCTAGTTTATTTTCAGTGATTGATCCATTTTTTTAAACCCCAGTATCCCGAGATACAGCATCCAACTTTTTTTTTTCAAATGGAACATTATATTTTTTTTGCATATTTTTATAGTAATTGAGCCTCTAAAAAAATAAAATAAACAAAATTTAAAATCGGTTAGGTTTTTCAAAAGTTATGGTAATTTAAAATATGAAAAACAAATTTCAGTTTAATGTCAAAATTACCTTATTTTTTCTTTAAAGAAGCTCTTCAAACTGGGCACCATCAACGGATAGGCAAGCCAAAGCTCTGGACTCCCACGCTCTGTTTGGAGCAGCACTTAGGTGGCAAAGTCAACATCTAGGCAGGCTAGAGTTATTCGACGTTCCATATCTTCGACTGAAGCCACGGGATTAAGGTTACTGTACACTTTATTTTTTAGATATCCCCACAAAAAATAGTCCATTGGGGTTAAGTCCGGAGATCGAGGTGGCCATTGGATCGGACCATGAGTTCCTAACCACTTTTCGTGGAAATTTCTGTCCAGGTAACGTCGAACAACTCTCGCATTATGTGCCGGGCAACCATCTTGTTGAAAATACATATCTAGCCGACGTTTTAGAGGAACATCTTCAAGCAGAACTGGCAAAATGTCTCTTAAAAAAGTTAGATACCTTTCACCAGTTAAGTTCCCTCTGTAGAAGTATGGGCCGATTAGTTGGTTTCCTCAAACTCCACACCAAACGTTTGTAGAAAAAATAACCTGATGGCGTGTGGCGAAGGTAACTTGTGGATTTTCTTCTGCCCATATTCTAAAGTTCCAACGATTAAGAAGGCCATTGTTGGTAAACTTTGATTCATCAGTCCATAAAATTGTGTGCATTTTTTGTGGGGATATCTAAAAAATAAATGTACAGTAACCTTAATCCCGTGGCTTCAGTCGAAGATATGGAACGTCGAATAACTCTAGCCTGCCTAGATGTTGACTTTGCCACCTAAGTGCTGCTACAAACAGAGCGTGGGAGTCCAGAGCTTTGGCTTGCCTATCCGTTGATGGTGCCCAGTTTGAAGAGCTTCTTTAAAGAAAAAATAAGGTAATTTTGACATTAAACTGAAATTTGTTTTTCATATTTTAAATTACCATAACTTTTGAAAAACCTAACCGATTTAAAAAATTTTTTTTTTTTTTTAGAGGCTCAAGTACTATAAAAATATGCAAAAAAAATATAATGTTCCATTTGAAAAAAAAAAGTTGGATGCTGTATCTCGGGATATTGGGGTTTAAAAAAATGGATCAATCACTGAAAATAAACTAGACTAAAAATGATTAAATACGTGTTTTCTATTTTTTCGAAATTTCCCGCCGTTTAAAAAAAAAGTGGGTGGAGCATATAACTCTGGTCACCCTTTATATACAATGTAATTTTTAATTAAATTTTTTAATAAATAAGGATTTTAAGCTAATTGGAATATGGATCGGATTAATGGGTATAGTTTGATGAATAGATAGGAGGAAAAGGGAATTAGCAGGGGAAAATATGTAAGGTGAAGGCGCTAAGGGCTGGGTGGATGGAAATATGTCTACTTAATGGAGTGGAGGATGTTTTTGTAGAGTGATGAGATGACTTCTTTGTCTTTTTTGTGGTTTATGGGATTGGGTTGTAGGTGGATATGTACTGATTCTGCTAGGAGGCGTTTTGTGTGATTAGGTTGAGTTGTTAAAATGGATGGGTTTTGCAGGTCAAAGGAATGATTTAGGGATAATGCATGTTTGGAAAGTGCTGTGCTGTCTATTTTTTTTGGAGGTGATGTCATATTTGTGTTGTTTTAGTCTTTTGTGTAAGTATTGTGAGCTCTCGCCTACCTACGTGGCATTGCAAAGTGGTGTAGTGCATTTGATGTTGTATACTGTATGGGTTTTGTTGAGTTTAGGGATAGGGTCTTTTAGTTTGGTATATAGTTTGGAAAGTCTTGTATTTTTCTTATGATACCCCCTGGCCGATCAGCCAACTAAGAGATACATCTGATCATTTCTAACGGCCAACAATTGCTACAATTTGAGATAATTTAGGAAGTTTATTAGGTAATAAACTTCCTAAATTATCGTTCATGGTTCTGCAGTTGATTGATGCATAAATTGTATCTGTCTAACAAATACACTTTTATATATATATATATATATAAAATGAAAATCACTCGTTGTTTATGAAACATTAAGGTCCAGGATTTGGATATTCTTGGGCGAGTAGAATATAAGAAATTTATTCTGTATTATCTTCATAACAAGCCGACTCTGGGTCGACATCTCGCCCATCTCGAATGCTAGGTAGATAAAAATTTGGCAGTAATATGTCTATTTCTAATGTATACAAAATCTGGTGTGAAAGATTCACACGACTTTCTCTTACTCTAATCTATGGTAGTGTCAACATCTATGGTCACTGGTGCCCGGAGTCTTCTCAATGCACCGCTGGCCTCGGGACAATGTTTTCTTGCTGCAGACAACACTGTCCATCACCGAACGTGAGCATTAGAGGCACCTGAAGGAAAAATCTAAGGAGCACCACTGGACTCGATCCCGAAACCTCTTCGTGAGAGCCTAACGTCTTACTATAGGGAGGGAGCTTATCCCTTCCCTCTCTGATTCTAATCAATACAAATTATTCAGGTAATTTTCTTTAAAATTACAACAATACAATGTTTAGTTGGGCTGGTGGTTGGGTTTTACTTGCATACATGTACGGCCATATGTGAAGCGCTCTAGGCAAAACCAAGAAACGTTACATTTTAACAAACTGATAGCTCTTCAATATCCCTGTAAAATTTTCAAGAAAATGTTGCAAATAAAAGAAATACGTTTCTATTTATGGAGCAACATTCCAAGTTTTCATGTTAAAAGGAAATCGTTTTAACTATTTTCGAGAAAATTCTAAAGAAATACAAAACACTATCTATAAAATTGCACTTCCGGTTTACCGGAACTTTACGACTTTTTCCAAATTTGGAATACCATCAATACTTCTAATGCGTATTAATATTATGTAGGTGGTGAAAAAGCATATATTATACTGAAATGGTACATTAGAGGAAAGCATAACGTTACTATTCCCCAGAAACCACCAAAAATGTCAATTTTTCCGGGAAAATATTTCTAATAAAAGTGTTAGATATTTATGGTGTAGATAGCGTACGAAGTTTAAAGAAAATCGCAAAAAAAAAAAAAAAAAAACAAGTAAAGATGCACTTCCGGTTGATGGATTTTGCCCGACAAAATCGCCCTCCATTCGGTGGTAAAACGTTCGTTTTTGAGATATTCAGTTAAAACACACACAGACCATTCGCGAAAAACATTTTTTTCGTATTCAGGGAACCCCAAAACGTGTTTCCGGTGAAAACTCAATATTGAAAATTTGACACACTCGCAAAACTTCCTCTTACTAGCACTAAGAGAAAGTAATACAACAATTAATCCATAAAAAAATCTATCAAATCACATTATATTGATGGATCTTTTAGCCTTCAAGATATTAAAAAAAAAATCGAAAACTTGTTATCAAGAAAATTACAAAATCATCGGAAAGTTATTTTGTTAAGTCGCACTTCCGGTTAATCGCTTTTCTTCAAGTTTGGAATTCTACCAAGGCTTATTAAATTAAACCCTAATATTAAACCATAGATGGCTCAACGTTGAAGCTCCTTAGAACACTCCAAAAAATCAATTTTCCTTTACAAAATTTTTCAAATTTTAGTGGAATAAAATTACAATTTTTTATATTGTTATTTTATAGTCCTTTATGTGATTAGTTAGTTATTATTATTATTATTATTATTTTTATCTATCAAGGTGGGCTATACCCCGGCACTGCAGCCAACAAAGGCTTATTGTGCCATCCCCTGTAACCTGTAGTAGATGTACCCTCCCTCCTTAAGGAGTTTGAGGACTTTCTCCACCAGATTATTTTGGGCTACTATCTTCTCAGGTCGCAACGTACCAAAAGATCTCGTACCTCAATGTAATTATTGCTAAGCAATCAAATAGCCTTTGTTTGGGGGGCCGTTTCCTCCTCCTCCTGACATAGTGTACACAAGGGTTCCGCGCTTATGAGCCCTACCTTGTGCAGATGCTTCTTGAACCTGCCATGACCCGTAAATTGTCCCGTCACCAGAGACATCTGGCTCCTACTCAGACTAAGGGTCATTTGGGACCTTCGTTTACACAGTCCTGGTCTCATCCTTTTGCTGTGTATGGCACCTGGGCTCCCCCTCCAGAGCTCTTCATGCTTACTGCGATACCACTCCCTAATCGCCGCACGAATCGCTCCGCCAGTGATCCCCAGGACAGGCTCTGGACCAATTAACGGAGTATTGCCCCGTTCCTGGCCAGTTGGTCAGCCATCTCATTACCATTAGTTAGTTAGGGAAGTTTAAATACAATTCTCGGATTTTGAGTAATTCTAGAAAAACTAAAAATAAAAGAGCAGTAAAGTCGCATTTCCGGTTGATTAGTTTTGATCGGAACCTTAGTATCATATGTGGTGGTGCTACCTAATCGTAATACCTAGTTTGATTTCTTGTTATTTTTCGTTGTTGAGAAATTATGATCAATTACAGACACGCGCACATACACACACACATATACATACAGACTATTCGTGATCTCCTTCAAAATATTTATTTCCGGTAAAAACTCAATTTCAAAACAATCGCAATACACTCTCTTTCAGCAATAACAGAAAATTATCATTAATATATAATTTTTATATTAGTTAACATAGTAAATAAGTCATAACCAGAATAATATATTCGAATTAATATATTGTTTAACTATAATATTAAATAAACTTCACGTTAACAGTTAATGTTTCTGACATAAAACCGTATACTACTTGTTTTGACATATTTATATTATATGTCGGCAATCTAACTTCGAATGAAAAGCAAATAAACAATTTATATAATGCGTTAGTTAATGGTTTTGCAAAACGAAATATTTTTACTTTCTCTTACTCCTAGTAAGAGGAAGTATTGTAATCGTGTCAAAATTTTCGATATCGATTTTTCACCGGATATATCCGTTTTGAGGTCCCCTGAGTCCAAAAAAGTATTTTTTAGCAAATGGTCTGACGTGTGTGTATGTGTATGTATGAATGTGAACAGCATAACTCAAAAACGAAAAAACATAAAGATGAAACTTGATATTCCGTTTAGGTAACCATGGAATCTGACAGTACGTTATCTGTCAAAATTCCTCAACCGGAAGTACCACTTTACTAGTTGGATTTTTTACATTTTTGCGATTTTCTCAAAAATGGCTCCAACGATTTTCTTTAAACTCGGAATATCTACCATACATACAAAGACCTACAACTTTTTTTTTGAAACATTTCTCCGGAAAAATGCATTTAAGGGCACTTTTGGTGGAGGAGTGGGGTTAGGTTTTCATCTAAAGTGTTATTTCAGTTTATTAGACAATTCCGCCTTCTTAATAATGTTAATAACAACTAAATATGTTATTGAAATTCCGAGTTAGAAAAAATCGGATTACCGGAAGTGCGTTTATTTTAACACTTTACTAAATGATTTCTTGACTTTTTCGCGATTTTCTCAAAAATGGCTCCGACGATTTTCTTGAAACTTCGTATATAAACTAAGCATGCAAAGATCTACATCTTTTATCTTTAAAACATTTCTCTGGGAAAATTCATTTAAGCGCACTTTTAGGGGAAGGGTGGGGTTATGTTTTTCTCTAAAGTGCTATCATAGCTGATTATACAATTCTATCATCCAAACAAAATTAATTAGAAATAAATAGATGACCAAAATTCCGAGTTTTAAGAAATTTAATAAACCAAAAGTGCGCTTATACTGAACATTTTTTTCAGTTTTTGACGAATTTCGTTAAGTTTGGTGCACAAACTATAAATTTGTCAACTATAATTATGAGAACAGGAAAAAGAGAAAGTTGTGTGAGTGTTTCACACCAGATTTTTACTATAATAGCTGATTAATATGACAATTATTCAAGTAAAATTAGTGGCTAAAAATTACGCTTCTACTTAACTATATAGACCGAAAGCTTCTATTTAGAACTCCTTAAATCATACTTAAATAGATGATCAAATTTGTTAGTTTTCTGCAATTTAGTTTTTGAGATATTTTGTTTACAAACAAATTGTGCACAGATTATTCGCTAAAAACCTTTTTATTCTTACACACAAATCCCAAAACAATATATAATATTCGATTTAAACTCAACTTCGAAAATTTGACACACTTCGCAATACTTCCTATTTAAAGCAATATAAGGCAAAATAAAAATATTTTTTTGTTTTTAGCAAGTCAGTAGAAATGTTAAATTAATTCCTAATTTAACTTCCGTGACAAGGAAACATTTGTAAGAGACAAGAGGTAGTTTTACTAGAAAGACACCGTGTTAAATTTTATTTATAAAGTTCCTACTATATTATAGGTGGGTAGTGGATATTTATTTTACAATTTTTGTTATGTTTAGAAAAACAAAAGGATCTAAGTGCTTTATCTTTATTAATAGATTTTATTTAGCCCTGAAATTATTGTTAGGATATATCTTTTTTTTTATACCAATCAAATATCTGTTTGAAACAGATACTCTAGGAAAATTAAATGAAAGCTTTTATTTTTAGGGGAGAAAAATATCTCGCATTTATAAGTTATGAGTCTTTCTATTAATAACAGAATCTTGGCTTGTTTAAAGAAATCTATGTCTTGAAAACTAGCTAACGAATCTGGGCATCTTTTTAGTCGGAACTTGAATGGAATTTAAAGTGTAATGGGATCCGAATCACTAAAGATTCATAGGATCCGAAGAACGAAGCATCAACCTAATTACTTGCTACCTAGGCCAGACTAGGATGGGAGATGATATATATATATAGCGAGCTAGCCCCATGAGAGCACAGTTTTACATCAGTTTAGGATGAATTTACAACCAGTCTTATCACACTCAGCCAGTCTGTCTCTTTATATATCTCTCGCAACCTAACTTCTATTGTAAAGTCCTTGCAGTTTGTGTTTTCATTCATTACACAGTGTTCAGCTTATATTCTAGTTTATTGCTCTAAAACCCATCCTCTCTAATTCTCTCTCCTTCTCCATTATATAGGGAATAGCTCCGGGCACTCTGGGCCATTAATTTATAGTAACTGATCACAGATGTGTATTGGAATCAGTTATCGGATCCCAGATGTATTGGAATCGGATGTCTTGAAGAGGGATTTGATGTGAAGAATAGGCGGAAGTTAGTTTAGAGATTTTAGAGAGTTATTACTTGAAATACGAAACACTGAATTTACAAAAATAGACTATATTTTCACAATAATTTAAATGTTTGAAATAGGTAACTACAATTAATATAAAATGATTGAAATAGATAAATAATTTAGAATGATTTAAAGAGATAAAACTACAAACAATTTAAAGTGATTTAAATAGATAAAACTAAGATGCACAACTATAAATGATTGTGAATAAGTATATGTTTTAAACCTTGTATAGGGACGCGCTCGCGAAACTGATGTATAACTGATGTGAACGTCATGATAACAAGAAGAAAGGATATAATTTATAACTAGTGGCTCCAGCCAGCCGCTATCTTCAGGACAAGAGCCGCGCCAAACAAATCCTTTTCAAGCAAGGGTCAATACACACGGTCAAAGAAAAGCACCGCTAAAACCCTTTCAAACAAGGATCATTATTGTACAGAAGCCACTTGGCCGATATTCCTTTCATACAAGGGCCAACAAACACTCAAAGCCACCTGGCTACCATCTATTAAGAACCATATATTAAAAGTCTTTGATAATCACCGACGGGCGACCATCTGTCGCCAATCTGGCCACTGACCTAAATCACACTGGTCACCGACCTGACCAAGGTCGGCACACTGCGAGTGTTGTCTTAGTGTGACTATTACTTACACACCTGTCAATGTGTGAGTAATACCAATATAAACGCCCCACTGGAGGAGGGGATCAGTTCTACATCAGTTACGATCAGTACATTATCAGTTCTACATCAGTTACGATCAGTACATTATCGGTTCTACATCAGTTACTATCAGCACATTATCAGTTCTATATCAGTTACGAGCAGTACATCATCAGAGATACAACCAGTATCACATCAGTTATACATCAGTTTCGCGAGCGCGTCCCTATACAAGGTTTAAAACATATACTTATTAACAATCATTTATAGTTGTGCATCTTAGTTTTATCTATTTAAATCATTTTAAATTGTTTGTAGTTTCATCTCTTTAAATCACTCTAAATTATTTATCTATTTCAATCATTTTATATTAATTGTAGTTACCTATTTCAAACATTTAAATTATTGTAAAAATATAGTCTATTTTTGTAAATTCAGTGTTTCTATTTCAAGTAATAACGTAATAACTCTCTAAAATCTCTAAACTAACTTCCGCCTATTCTTCACATCAAATCGCTCTTCACGACATCTGATTCCAATACATCTAGGATCCGATAACTGATTCCAATACAGATATTAGACTCTCTATGCCATTGTGCTCTATTTAATCATCAGGAAGCGGCCGATTTTTTTTTTTTTATGTAAGGAAAACATTGAATCTCAGCATAGTAACTTTAAGAATTCAGCAGGGTCTTCAGACGAAAACTAAGTGTGAGGTTGAAGCGGGGATATCGGTATAATTCTTGAGGTGAATCCTAAATTTGAAGAGATATAAATTTCAAATATGCTTTTTTCTTTCTCTTATTGCTGTAAGCGGAAGTAATGCGATAGCACCCAATTTTCGAAATTTAGTTTTTACCTGAATATAGTAATTTGTGAGGTTTTCTGAATTCGAAAAAATATTTCTAGCGAAAAGTCTCTTTGTATGGTGGGGGTTTTTGTGTGTGTGTGTGTGTGTGTGTTGTGATATTTAGATGGTTTTAGGCAGAGCTGTAACAATAATTTTCCTGCAAAGTGCTACTAACTTCAGTAGATTATATTGATTTACCATCATTGAATAATAAAGATACAATTAAAAGTATTGCTAGTATTCCAGTTCTTAAAAAGAAATCGCTTAATGGGAAGCATACTTTCCATGATGCCTTCGATTTTGTTTAAGCTTGGCTTGCTAATAGACCTACTAATTCTTATGAGTGCTACTCATCAGATTTTTTATTTTTTTGACGTATCAGAAAGATTTTTGTTGTCATCTGGCCTAAAGGTGAAAATATCGCTTCATATATTAATTATTTAATATCTTTCTTCTTAACAAAATTATTTTGCAACTCTATTAACTGTTTCGAGTTCTATATTTGTTGATAGTCGGTACGATCTTTCCGAATCCATGAAAACAACCGCTGTAAATTCTTAAGAGCTTTCTTTTGCCTTCATAAATTGTAATGGCAAGATGCAAATTTTTTCTTTTTTATGTTAATGAAAAAAATCGTGTGTTGATTATAGGGCATAATGTAATCTGATCACTTGAACCTTTAAAATTGGAAAAGTATGAATTCAACAGATAGTGAAATTTTTTTTTTTTTTTAGATTCCGATATTTTTAGTTGACATATATTTCTAATATTCTTATCGAAGGAGAAGCTCAATAATATTTGAAATGTAGAACACGAACGGGGAAGTTTGGTCAATTCATTCATTTTAATATTCATGCAAGAAACTATAATAAAATCATGTACGGATCAGGATTTCTTACTATTGGGTTGAGATACTACAAGACTACAAAACTGAAAAAGAGACAAGTTCACTTTACGACGCTGTAACAGCATCAGGTACTTAAAAAAAAAAATTAGGCAAAAAAAAAAAATCGCACTAGAAGTGCTTCGGCCAGTTATTGTAAAAATTGTGAGTTATTGTAAAAATAAAAAATCTGGTGTGATTTTCTTTTATCACAAGAAAATAGAAAAATTTTCTTTATAATTTTTATGTTTACAAACGTTTAAATGAGCTTGCTATAAAAAAGGTGGTAGGGGTTATCATGTTTAACTAAGTGCAACTAGTATGGGAGCGTCCTCTATCGCAACTGAAGCTTGTTGTGGCCGTTATAGACATCATTCCAAGTTTTAAGGAAACCATTGTAGTCGTTTTCGAGGGAAATTCCAATAAACTCAAAAAACATTTTCTGCAAAATCGCACTTCCGCTTAACCGATTTTCTTCCTTAACCGATTTCTTCTGGATTTCAAAAAATGAACAGATAAGACGATGTTTCAAGGCGAGAAAGAAGTCTGAAGGCAGTTCGTTTTTCAAAGCCAAATCTGTTATTTCCCATCCGATATGTATTATTCATTGGGAGAATGAAAGATCGTATATATATGGAAGGTGTATATTACTTTTCTTTGATGTGGAATACTTACATAAAAGAAGTGTTTGCCTTCATTCCTTTAAAATATAGATCTTCCAAAGAAACATTATTAGAATTAAAAAAAAAAAAAATTTAATATTAGAAATAATAAAATACTTAAGAAAAAAGTCTTCTACTTAAGAAATAAGGAATTTTCAGTTATTGTTCTTTGCATAAATCTGTGATGAACCAAAAAAAAAAAAACACGAAACATCGTAAAACGCTTATAAATCTTGTTGTTTCGTTTCTCCTCCGGAGTTCTGGGAACCAGAACTGAAAGTTTCGTAAACCTTCAATAAGGAATCGTTTCTTAGGTTCCACGTCTTACTTGAAAATACAATAATCCCAATGATTTTCTTTTAATAATAATAATAATAATAATGCTTTATTAAAGTATTTACAAAAATACATATAAAAAAATACAAAGCATAAAGGCATGGCGTAACGCCGTCTGCCAGAGTTTACCGGTTTTAACAAATTTTAAAACATAAATTTTATAAATGGAAAAGAGAAATGGAAAATAGAAAAATAAATAAAACAATTGGACCCCCCCCAAAAAAATACAATAAAAAAAGAAGAACAAATAATACAACACTTAAGGGGGGTATGAAAATAACTACAACTATTACAGAATATAATACAAAAAGAAAGAAAATGATAATATACAAAAAATGAAAAGAACATCATAAGTTCAAAAAAAAAAAAAAACAACAATATTGCTTGACTTATAAATAAAAAAATTTATGAAACCTCAGAAATTTTTCCAAAAAAAAAAAAATACAATAAAAATAAATGAATAGATAAAAAAAAATTTGAAGTGTCAGGGGAGATCTGACAACCATTCATATCTGACTTTCCAAGCATGGCGGGCGTAAGATATTAAGGGGCGACAATTGGTCTGGCCGGATAAAAAGCAAATAATTTTTTCGCTAGATAGGGATGGTGCACCCAAGTGCAATATACGGAGTTCGGCCAAAATAGGGCATTCACCTAAAAAATGGTAAAGATCCTCTCTGCAATTAAAATTACAAAGTGAACACCTTTCTTTATCAGGATCACCTTCCACCCACGACTTGTAATTAAGATAAAGCAGCTCTCCTCTCAATTTAATTAGCCACCGGAATTCCGAAAAACGCAAATTTTTAAAGACATCGTTTGTGCCAAAACTGTTGTAATCTGAAATAAGAGCTCTGTATAGTTGAAAACGACCAGACTCAATGGCACGGCTAACACACTCCTCCAGGCGAGCGGCTCGGATTAAGGTCGGAAGTTTAGACAGCTGACAAAACCAGGTAGAGAAATTATCTGACGAAAGCGGAAAATACATGAGTATTGATGGGACAGTGATAACCAGTGTTTGAACCAAAAGGTTTTTTTCCTTATTACCTCTTTCGCGACAATTTTAGGCAAACGGTAGTCATCTAAGGATAAAACACGAGAGCAATAATTTAAGTGCAGGTTAAGAGTGAAAGGTTTGAAGAGATCTAGTTTCTAAATTAAGGAGAAAATTAGGAGATGGAGTTGGCAGAGCTAACAATTTTTTAAGGAAAAATCTACGAAATTTTTCAAGGCAATCATAAGACTGAAAGCCCCAGACTTGAGCTGCGTAACATACAACTGCACGCGAGATACTATTAAATACTTGAAACTTGGCCTTAATAGGAATATTTTTTCCAGAATAACATTTGACCAAACTCTGTTAAGACCGTGCTTAGCCGAAGAGATTTTTTCCTCAAGATGGGGAAGGAAGGTAAGACGAGGAGTCAAAATAACTCCAAGATATTTATAACGATTAACGATTTCAATTTGTTTGCCTTTATAAAACCACTTCTCCTTAGCAGCATGTCTGCCTCCTTTGCGGAAAATCATAATTTTTGATTTGCTCAAATTTAATGAAAGGTTCCACTTATCACAATAAGCTGAAACTATATTAATGTTCCTTTGGAGGGAAATCGGATTGTCGGAAATCAATACAACATCATCAGCATAGAGCAGGATGTTTATTTTAGTACCTCCGATTATTACCCCTCCTTCCAACTCGGTAGGGAGATCATCCACAAATAAAGAAAATAAGGTTGGGCTCAGGAGACAACCTTGCCTTACTCCAGCACCAGTATGAAAGAAATCAGACATTCCGTTAATCCCCCGCACTGATGAAGCTCCACAGGAATATAGGAGTCTCAAAGTTTCACAATTTTTGATGAAACTCCTAAGTTAAACAATTTTAGAAATAAAGAGGAATGATCGACTGAGTCGAAAGCCGACTTAAGGTCAATAAAAAAAAATATGTTTTTTTACCCTTTTCTAAAAATCTAAGATTTATAATACTGGTTAGAACAAAAATGTTGTCAATCGCCGAGTAGCCACGTCTGAAACCAGCTTGGAATTCACTGAGAAGATCATTTTCCTTTATAAAATGGTTTAAGCGTTTAAGGAGAAGTGCAGTAAAGATTTTGGCAAGAGCATCTATACAGGAAATTCCCCTGTAGTTAGCAACATCGTTAAAGTCACCTTGTTTGTATAAAGGAAAAATTAATGAGCGACCAAAAGAAGAAGGAAGTTCACCTGAGTCATAAATATAATTAAAAAATGTTAATAAGCTGTTAATAAAGCAAGGGGGTGAATATTTGTAGAATTCATTGTTATCCGGTCGGGGCCAGGTGCTTTATTGTGTTTTAAATTTGAAAGGACAGAAGAGAGTTCTTCATGGTAAATGGCACATCTAAAATAGACGAAGTTAGAAAAGGAGCAGCATATGAGATCGGAGAAGTTAAGTTAACGGTGGATTCAGCAAAATTTTGAAATGAGAGACCCAAGTTTCCATAGGGATATTGCCACTACAGAGAAATTTCCTGCTACGAAAACGATTGACCAAATTCCAGAATTGTTTTGAATCCGAGGCTGCATTGAAACTTTCACAAAGAGAAGAAAAGTATTCTTTTTTTTGGGCTGTACAGATAGACAAGAATTGTTTGCTGGCTTCTCGATAAGCATCTTTAACGATTTTGGAATCTGTTTTTCGAAATAGATTTAAAAGCCTAAAAGATTTTCTCCTTGCCCGCAAACAATGGTAATTGTACCAGGGATTTTTTTGAAGAAGTTTTATGTGAGAGGGGGAAGGAGAATAAGGGACTGAACAGGACCGATTAATGCAAGACGTTAAGGTATCTGCATAAAGTTGAGGATCTGACGGAAAAGAGTTAATAGTATTAATTTCTTTCTCGAGCCTATCCTGATAAAATTGTTTGTCATTTTTCCTCCAAGGAAGTTGGGGAAGAAGTGGTAGTAAGTGATTGTCATTGGTGACTATTTCTGATAGGGTAAGGGAAATGGGTTGATAGTCAGAGAAGGGTTCATTTAATACGCGAAAACTGCTAATGAAGGAGAACAAGGTCAAAAGATGCGCAGCATAAATCATTGACCGAACAACCCATAGGACCAATAAATGTGTGATCACCCTCATAATCATCAAAGAAACGGCCATTTAGGATAATAAGGTCAAGGTTGTCACACATTTCAATAAAACGGGAGCCATTAGGATTCAAAACTTCATCCTTAGAATTTCTAACCATTAAACACTTGGGATTATTAAGAGTCAAATCGTCTGGAAGAACTTGAGACCGGCCGAGCCTGACATTGCAATCCCCCATTAACAATATATTACCTGGTACGGAGGTTTGTAGAAATTCACTAAGAGAAATAAAATCTTGATCCCAATCATTACAGTTCAAATAAACAGGAACTAAGTAAGAATGAGCACCCTCAATATTAACGGCTATCAACGACTGACCAGCAGCTTCTTATTACACGATTTTTTTATTCCATAAACTTTACCACCACTTGCACGTCCATGCTTGGAGAGTTTTTTCGCAGGTATCCATTTTAAGTTATAATCTGAAAAATAAGTGTTAAAAGTACAAAGTGAATCCTCTATAACAAAACTTTCGAGTAAAATGAAAACATCATATTTTCTTAATAGGTTAAAAAAAGAATAATTATCAAGTTTAGATTTTAGGCCCGCAATATTGTATGAAATAACGGAAATAGAATTTACACAATCTATATTAGGTAAAATCTTGTATTGGCAGACGGCAGATTTTCCTCAGGAATAATTCGGACTACTGGACGGCGTTTGTTTGAAGTTCTGGGAAGAAGACTGAGAAACAACATTGATGAAATAGTCTTTAGGAAGAGAGCCAGTTTTTAGCGCTGAGATAAAATCTGCTAAGTTACGGTTTAGCAATGAATTCAGTTTTAGTAGACCATCTTCTCCTGCAAACGTAAGCCAACCTCATTGGAGCAAGCGAACTTATGACCATCCACCAAGATGAAATTAGAACGTAACTTAACAGAAGCTCTACTATTAAGTCTCAGTATTTCTCTTCGAAGAAGTCTCTTCGGAAAATTTAGCTTTCTTCTTCCGGGCTCCCTCCGGAAGATCCTGATGAATTACGAACCCGGTACCTCTTAATACCTTTGCAGAACTAAGTATTTTTAATTTGTCCCTGGGGCGAAAAAAGGAAGCAAGCAGAGGCCTATTAGAAACCGTTCTTGGACCTAAAGGAGTGACGTAAATATTTTCTGAAGAAACTTCAACCTTCAAAATTTCTCTGCAGAAATTAGAAACAGTTAAATTAAGGTCTACATTATCAGCTTGAGTCACACCCTTTAAAATTATGTTGCAGTCACGTGCACGAATTTCTAACTCTTCTGTACGAGAATCAGCGTTCTTATATAATGCCTTAAGAGTCTCCAATTCAGACTTCAGATAGTTATTTTCTTCTCTAAGAGACTTCATTTCAGCCCTGAGAGCGTCAATGTCATTTTTTGTAGCGAGAGGGGCCAGTTTTAAATCAAGCAGGCCCGACATGATCTCCTCACTCATTGAGATAAATTGTGGAGAGGAAGTGTGATCTAAAATACGCTTCTCGACAGACATTTTTTTCTTCGAGGGATGATTCGATTCACCTGGAGAGCTTCTCTGACGTTTTGAATTATGCGGAGAAGAGTTAAACATAAATCAGTCAAAAATAATTTATATTCTAGAAATTGAAAGCATACAGTATACAGAAAAAATAAAAAATAAAAAAAAAAAATAAAAAAAATAGTAATAATAAAATGACTACTTTTGACGTTTATTCCGATAGCGAAAATAGTCAAAATAATAATAATAATAATAAAACAAAAAGAATAAAAATTTAAATTTTTGAAAACTTCACAAAAAACTAAAGTCAAAATTATAAACACTAAACATTCGTTAGAAAATAAATAGAAATTATTTGAAAAGTAACAAAAATAAGTTGATATTTAAAAGATTCAAGTCAGTTGAAATGTTTACAAACCACTACTATTGTGATGGACAGAGAAATGTGTTGTTGAGGTGTTCTCAACTTTTAATTCCAAAATTATACATAAGTTTTCAAAATTTTGATATGTTTTGAAGATTATTTAATAGTTTTTTTTTTTGTATTTTTTATGCTTTGAAAAAGACAATATATTTGTAGTGGAAGGACGAAATCGAAAAATAATAGTTTAGAGTTTGGAATATTTTATAGTATCCAAAATTGTATTGTTGGTAATATTTTATAATTATCTTAGTGCTGTGAATTTAACTTCAAAAAGAGTGTATTTTACTGTCAGGTGCTGTAAATTCGTATCATTAAACAAAGGCACAAAATCCCGTTAGGGTAACTCTTTTGTATAAGAGAATTCCCCCGCGAGAGAGAGAGCAATTCCAAAGAAGAGAGTCTAACATTAGCTTTCAAAGAGACAGTCTCACTTCAGCCTTCAAACAGGACACTTCAGGAATTGCTCAATGCCAATGATAGATATTTGCCTTTATTCTAGATAAACGTTATTTTATTAAGATACAGTGTGATATTGTAATATACTTAAATTTACTAAGAGATAATATAATTATTTATAAAACAGTGGTGCTTTCTTAATTATTCTTAATACTTCTATATTTTCCTCAAACAAACATACAAGCCCTTTTCGCTAAAACGCTCACGCCACAAGCTACCTACACACATCCACACCATAACATTACATATTTGTCGAAACGTTGGCAAGAATTTAAGTTTTTTTATTTTTTTAAAAAAGACCGAAACTCACAATCCTTTTCCTTCATACAAATAACGGTCGAGAAGAATTTTCCAATAAAAATAATAATAATACTTTATTAAGGTAAATACAAAAATGGAAAAATGACAAAAAAGTATTAGAAGCATGGCATAAGCCTTCTGCTTGATTTACTGCAAATAAAAATTTGTAGTTATTATTAACGAAATAAATATAGTGCTTAATATAAGTAAAACAGTGCTTAAGAAAAGTAAATATATATACATATATAGTACATTAAGAAAATAATCAAAATAATACGTTAAGCGAATAATATATATAGTATATTAAAAAGGAAAAAACCATTAGTAGACATTTTCAAAGAAAATTAAACTAAATACAAATAAAAAATACAAAATCTCTGGATGAAAAAGCAAATAAAAATAAACTAAATATAAACAAACAAATAGGAAAGAGAACAGAAAAAAAAACATAATAAAAATAAAATGCAATGATATAAAATACTTGAGAAAAATATATATACGATAATAATAAAAAAAAGAAATATAGCTAAGGTAAACCAACATAGAAGAGAGATATTATTAAGTCGAATCCGCTAACCATTCAAGTCTGACTTGACAGGCATGGCGAGGGTAATGAATAAGTGGACCATTTAAAAATCTGAATTATCTCCATCCTAGAGAGAAAAGATTTGCCGCAATGGATTAGCCGAAGCTCCACTAGGATAGGACATTCTCCAAGGAAATAGTATAAATCCTCGCGAACATCGTAAGAGCAAAGAGAACATTTTTCATTTATTATATCTCTATCCACCGATGGCCTAAAATTTAGATAAACAAGTTCTCCTCTAATTTTGAAAAACAGCGGAGATCTTTAAGCTTTAGGAACTCAAATAGGCTCTCCGTTTATTTATTAAACACTATATTTTAATGTATGTATGATTCTTACATAAGATTCATTGGTAAGAATTTTAAATTTGAAAAAAAATCGATTAATCAGATGTACGACGCTACTAAATTAGGTACCTACATATTTGAATTTTTTTGGAATTTTCTCAAAAATGACGTGCATTAGTGGGCATCACCAAATTGTATATCAAACTTAAAGCAAAAAGAACTGGTTAAAAAGTAAATGAAGTGGGACTCTGGCCGTATATAGCAGCAACAGAAAATGTGAATAGAAATAGGCTGCAACTCACACCGCTGCCAACGCAATAGAGGGAGATGTGTTGAAGTCGTTATTGATCTAAACAAAAATTTTAAATTGCATTTATTTTAAGAAAATTTATGTTTATTTTTTTTTAATCATTTTGATATCTTATGAATAAATATATTCTATACAATATTTAATATTTAATAGTATAATCTATACAAAATTTAATAGTAACTTACCGGGAAAAATAAGCACAATAAATAAGCATTGAAATAAAATCATCCCCCCCATCCACCCACCAGATTTCAGTGAAAATATAATTTAGAAAATTAAAGTAACAAAATTCATTAATCAAATATTTTCTATTTATTTTTAAGCGAAATGTTGAATTAAACAGAAACCGTTTAAATAATGTTTATGTAAAGTGGACTGCTTACTTTATTTTTTCCATGGAATTTGATTGCATGCTTTGATCCATTTTTGCTGTTTTTTTAATATTATATTGGTGAAAATAAATAAATAAAATGCCAGAGTATCTCTGGTTGCAAACAAAAGAGAACGGCTATTATGCATCATTATTTTAGTTATTACCATTCAACCAATTATAAACTGAGAGATATATTTCGGCTTAATTGTGGTTATCTAGAATATGTTTGTAGATATGCCAAACCCAATTAGCTGAAATGAATTGGTAGTGTTGAAATTTAAAGCTAAATAGAAGCTTCTCTGAAAGGGACTTGAGCACATAGATATTGAAATGTGATTGATTGGTGATGTGTGTTTGTGGTAGCACGAGCGGTTTAGTAAAAGGGTTTGTAAGTATATATGTTTAAGAGAGTGAAGTATTAGAAATAAGAAAGTAGTCACCACTGCTAACAATAAATATATTCTATCGAAATAATAACTACAAGTTATTTGCAAGATATTATAAACTTATTAATATACGTACACTGATGCTAAGAGAGCGAAAAACAAGTGTTCTGCTTCGGTGTCTACAACAAAACTATGCTTGAAGGAATGTCTTCTAATTGTTCGTTCAATTCTTCCCCTGTGAGAAGAAGGGGGTAGGACAATGCTATCAATATGGTTCATGAACTCTCTCAGCAACTGACTTCTTCTACCTGGCTTGTCCTTTTGCAAGGGAATGCCAATATTCTTCTTAATTTTGATTTTTTTCAAATTAAATATATTTTTATATTTCTTGCATCCATCACAATATGCTCAATTTTACTAAGTTCTCCCATTTTATTTCTTAAAGCTCCAACTTATTAAGCTAAAAGCAAGTGTCTGGTTGGCTTAGCAACTAAGCATCTAAGCTTAGCATCTTAGCTTGAAAATGCCAAGCATCAACTCTTACTCTGGTTGAGTAGTGGCAAATATTCGAAGGAAAAATGTCATAAGTGATAAAATTTTTGTTTATTTTATGTTTTGCAAATATAAAACGCGCTCAAACCAAATACATACTATTTTATTTATCTATGTCTCAAACTAGAAACTAGTTGTAATCAAGAATTTAAACAAGATGAAGCTCAAGTCGCTATTTATTGTATTAAAGAGTATATTAATTATTACTATTAGAAGTAAATTATTTATTCATTGTACAAAGAAGTTAAATATCATAAATGAATATAAGTAAAGGATCAGCTGTTGGAGACCCACCAGTTAGTAGTAGGCATTGTGGTCTTTGTAATAGTAGATATCGCCTTGGCGTGGTAGATACAGTTTATATAAAAAGGATTTAGTAAAATGGATAAATGATTTACAAGCATTGAAGACCGAGTAAAGGGTTGAGGATTCATTGGCGTCTCCAACAAATTAGAAGACGTCCTTGGTGAACTCGAGAAACATGACATTTTGGATTTTTGTGGGCTTCCGCGGCCATTATTTTTCAGTCCTTTAGAAAATCCGGAGTCTTCGGATTGAAAAATCGTCCTTAGTTGGGTATAAAACAATGTACCTCCTAGTTTGCAATAGTCTTCTTATACCTTATTTATTATTTCATTACCTTAATCAGCTAATGAAACTCAAGCTGAAAGCCTATGTATTTTAAAAATATAGAAGACAAGATGTAAAGGATGCTTTTGCATATGAATTTTGTAATAACACTTTTATATGGGTTGGATGAAATGATGAATCCATTTTAACTTAAATTTACAATAAGTTAAAAACAATTAGATTGTAATAAGCCCGATAGAGGTGATTATGAAAGTATTATTCATTAAGCGGACAGAAAAGCCGGTTTCTATCGCGTTTCTAACAGACAGTAGTTAGCACCTGGGTGGAAACTTGGAAGGACTTTAAAATTGTTGTAGCAATTTAAATTGTTTTCATTTCAGCCGAAGTTTTTCTTGAGAAAATGAATTGAATGAAATTCTGAAGGCTTTTTAAGAAAAACAAAAAATCAATAAATTGTTTAAATATTTGTTTTATCACAATAACAAAATTTTGATTATCTATTAAATAAAACAATCGTCTATATATGTATTTATTTATATATTCATGTACAATGTAATGGAGCTATATGATAGTGGGAAACATTGCAACATTCCAGCAGTATCCCCGTATAAAGTCGTAGTATTAGTGTATAGGGAATGAGTTCGATGTGACGTCATAGTCTAACAATGGGTTGTTCTCGCGACGGTGTAGATAAGGTATGATGAGTAGTATGAGTGTGGTGGAAGAGTAGAGGAGGTATATGTTGAACCATTGAGCCGTCACCGTCACCACCATCCTGAGCCGGGGGGAGGTACTGGCTCCTCCAGTCAGGTATGTGTGTCTGTGTGTGTGTGTATGCATGTACGATGTAGGTCCTCTCTCTCTTCGCCGTATGGTACTGTTTACCCCTTTCATTGTACAACAGCGGCACCCTGAACTGTGTGCTAGGGCTGATCTCTTATATAATATTAAGAGGTTGTCCTACACAATGTTTAATACCTTATTTATTATCTTCTCTTATTTCGTACAATGTTGTCATCCAGTGTTCATGGAATTTCAAGAAACTTTATTTATATAATTATAAAAGTAAGAAACAAAAGTAAGATGTCTAATTATTAGAAATCATTTATTTTATGTAAAATGTTTAGAATTTTGATTGACTAAGTTCTTTTCGTTTCTGCTTCTTCTTCTTCCTTTGACATATTTCTTACAACTTCAAATTCTCTCAATTGAAATTTTGAGCCTTCTGAAATGAAATAAAATAAAAAATCAATAGGAAGCTTTTCCAAAAACTGTTTCAAAGATTTGATTTAAACGTGACATTCTAATAACTGGAAGATATTATAATATATGGACCTATCTCTGGCATCTGAAACTTATTCAGTTAATTTTAATTTTAGGTAATTTTAACATAATTTTCAGTACCCTTCCCTTCTATATTAAAAGTAATTTTTCGTATTAAAATTTCAAGGACGAAGAATATTTATTTATTATTTTTTTTAAATTTATGGCGCGTCAACATCTATTGTCATTAGCGCCCGGAGCCTTCTCAGTGCACTGCCAACCTACGGACAGTGTTCTCTCGCTACAGACAACACTGTCCATCCCCGAACATTGAGCTGAAGAGGTTACTAGGAAGAAAAAATCTAAGGGTAGCAGTGGACTCGAACGTGGGACCTCTGCGTGGAAGTCCAACGCGCTAACCACTTAGCTAATCCCTCTTCTGAAAATTTATTAAGTAGATCAATAAAAAAAGTCGTGCCATTATTTTACACAAGATTTTTCTTCTTTTTGTAAATAGGTTAATTAAAGGTTTGTGAAAAATTGCAATAAAGTAATTTTTCAATTTGACGTTATATGTGTTTGGGAATTCCTAAATATTATTTAAATTATTTACCGGAAAACAAAATTAGCCGTCTGAAATTACAGATTAAAATAGTATTAAAAAAAAAAAAAAAAATCTATATTGCCGTGAACTATTGAATCTCATAATCATATGTGTTGTTTAATGAGGAAATCCTGGTCCATGACCTCGTCAATAATCGTGTGAGATCGTCGTGCATTGGAGAAATTCACCGAATATATTATTAATTTTATCCAATTTATTTACCACTATATATACTAGTATATTAATAAATAAATTTAAACAAATAAGAAGGAATTTACATTATTTTATATAAATTAATTAATTTAGAATTTTTCTTACAACCAGATATACTGAACGTGTCAAATTTTCCTTATTGAGTTTTTAACCGGAAATACACTTGTATTTCGAAAACTTGATATCTCAAAATAGAAATCAAAAATAGAAAATTGTAAAAAGTTTTCAAACTGGATACTTCATTTAAGTTCTATCAGTGACTCGAGGCAATAAGGTTTTGGTAGAAATCAATCAAATGGAATTACTACTTGACTGAATGATTTTGGTAGTTTTATTGCCACAAAAACTGTTCCAAGGATTTTCTTTAATTGTTGTGATTTGGTTTCGCTAAGCTGGAAAGCATCAGAAATATTTTCCCGTGATAGCCTGTTTCTTTTTGTGGTCATCGACCCGTCGATTCGGGCTTTCACCCATCATCAGGATGTTTTTGTCAAAACAGTGTGATAACATAGATTTACACAGAGTAAATTAACGAGGTGTGTATTAACTAAATTTGCTCTGTGCATGTCTAAGTTATCACCTGGTTTGACAAAAACATCCTGATGATTGGCGAACGCTCGAAACTTATCGATGTGCCATAAGAAGCAGGCTATCACGGAAAATATCTCTGATGATTTTCTTTAAAGTTGAAATGTATTCTACACATATTAAGTGCTATAATTTTTATTTTTAACATTCACGGTACAAACAACTAAAACGACTCTTAGATAACAGATCTAAACTCTCACTAGAAAACAAACGTCTACTATACACATCACTTATGAAACCAATTTGGACATATATATGGCCTCGAACTATGGGATTTCAATCAAGCGTTCCAACCTCCATCGTATCCAATCCTTACAATCCAAAATCCTGCGAACAATAGTCAACGCTCCTTTTTATGTCTCCAATCGAACAATCCATAAGGACCTTAATATCCCTTTCCTACTAGAAGTAATAAAACTCAGATTATAAAAAATTTCACAGCACCCTATCTTCACATCCTAACCCTCTAGCCCGTCACCTTTCATCCTGTACACTACCATATAACCCTCCTAGACGGCTTAAACGCCAGTGGCCTCGAGACATTCTCTCTAGTACCAGTGCTAGTGACAGTAAGTGAATTATTGATTAGGATTGCTACTACTGGGTAGTTTCTCCACTCGGATTTTATTTTGATCTCTGTGGCACAGTAGTGCAATTTCGAGTTTAAAGAAAATCGTTTAGCCGGAAGTGTAACTTTACTGAGCCGGGTTTTTTCAGTTTTCTCAATGGTTAAACTTCTTTTTCTTGTTCTGTCGGCGCCACAGATCAAATCGGTCCTTGGTCTGCTCAATGCGACTAAAACACTGTTCCCTATCGGCAACAACGCGAGCACAGATATCAATCCATCTCGTCTTGAGCTTGCCTCTTGCTCTGCTGGCATACAAACTGTCCTGCAAAGCATTTTTAACCCAGACTATCATCCTACATCTTACACACGTGACCATATCATTTCAATTGCTGTTATTTCACAAACGAGGTTATCGTTTGTTCTTTATACAGTGCATATATTTTTTGATTTTTTTTCTTAACCACCACTTGCCGTTCACCCTTATAGGATCAACTATTTTTCTTCATGTACCCCTTTCGAATCTGTCCAACCAACCTGTCACGCGAGTCCTTGTTAAAACTCCAGGTCCATGTTACAACAGGTCACACAAGAATTTTATATATTATTTATCTTGGTTTCTCGGTGCAACTCCTTAATATTTTACTTAGGCTACAGTATGCTCTAGTTCCAGCAAATATTCCCTTTTACACTGTTTCGTCTTCGTAATCATTTATAATAGATCGTAGATAAGGAAAGTTGGATAACTTACTTCAAAATGTGGTCACCTATAACATACTCCTATTGTAATAGCTGAAAGATCTTTTACCTCTTGTCTGGCTTACATTATCTTCGTATTTTGCTTATTTACAACAAGTCCAACCTTATTTGCTTGTTTTTCGAAAACCATAAATGTATTTCTTATTGCTAACACACACAGTTTTACCTAGGATAACAATGCCGTCTAAAAAACGGGATGGTTCTGTTTAAAATCATTACCTTCCATATTAACCCATGCAATTTTTATTATTGATTGCAATAAGATAATTGAAGAGCGGCAACGATAATGGTTCTCCTTGTTGGAATGGGTTTTCTATGTCAAACATAGGCGATTTGTTCTCAATTGCGAGGACAAGACTGTTGCGAGTTTTTGTACTATATTTCGATCAGCCTAATAAGTTTCTGCGGTATGTCTAGTATTTAAAACATTTTTCCAAGTAGATTTTGGGGAATTCGGGGAGCTGGAAGGCCACGCTTCTCTCAGCTGTGTTTTATTTAGATTCTCCCAGCTATTCATATAATCTTAAAGTCAATTATCTGTAAAAATTCCAAATTTGAAGGAAAATTTGTGAATTATATTTATGCAAACTGCAGTAAGAGAAAGTCCTGTGAGTGTTTCACATCAGATTTTTTTTACTTTTTTTTATAACGAACTTGTCTGGTCTGCTTTAGAAAATATTACAAATTATATCTCCAACAGAATGCCATTCTCTCAGTTCACTAACTTGTCTCTCATATTTTATAAATTCGTTTTATTTTATTTTATTGATTTTTCAACTATATACTTAGATAGTAATATTTTATTTAAATAAACAATACTAACACAGTTCTTGGATTCCACAAAATTGTTTTATACAAACTTTCTCTTTGGAGAAAAAAGATGAAAAAAAAAATGTCATAAGAAATAAATGCCTTTATTGTAAATTTTAATTTAAAGATTAATTAATTATTATGTTAATAAAGGATAAATTTAAAAATATACTCTAGATTTCCATTCAGATATCATTATCTAAGTTTGAGCCTTTCTATCACAAATAATATAAATCTACTTTTATGTTATGATGGATGTAAGAGACTCGACTTTTTTTTTTGCTCTATGTCGCTCTGCGTCACAGACAGAAATTACTTTTTTTAATAAAGATTCGTTTATTCCAGGTCTTAGTTAAAAAAATTAGAGGACACGATGCCGATAGATTAAATACTACTTATGTAATGGGAGTTTCAGTGGTTTAAAATTAATAAATAAATACTATTACTACTGCACTATAATTAATATATATACATTTATGATTCTAAGGACTTGACTTATGAGATTAAGAGACAGGGAGATATACTCAATGAGAGACTGGGGGATAGGCAAGTGCTGATGTGTAGACTCGATGTTTGTGTTTGGCTATTCGCACGGAAGGTGTCTTAGCTCTTGAAGATGGTGATAGAATGAGGGCCTCCACTGTCCCTTTTGCCTTCAATTTAGTCCCCTGTGGTAGGGGAAGTAGGACGGTGCTCCATCCCCAACCCTTGGTTGGCTTCGTTTCCTTTTTTATACGAGCTTGGCCTTCCTTGCGGACAACAGTGAACTAATTTCACTTATGATATGCCCTCACACTTATAGTCAGAATGTACCGTACCCCTTACAATACTTCCTTACAGTGCTCTTTTAAGGGCGCCTTCCACTGCGAAAGGGTAATGAGCATGAAATAGCTGAGCGAAACGGAGTAAAATAGTTTTGACCTTCCACTAAAAAAGAGTTTTACATAAAAGAGGTATTTGCCTTCCATTGTCAGCGGGTTCGCAAACCTGGTAGCGGTTTGAGCTAAGCGAGAAATGAGATGGAAGGGGTTGATGCTTCCATTATCAGCGGATTGAATGGTCAGCCAGTTCATCACAGCCAATTGGATCGACCAAGTCGTGATTGAAGTTTTCTTTTTCGTTTTTCTAGTAATAATGTCAGACGATTCCAGTGATGATGACTATATAAATACGATAAGTAAATGCTTGCTACTCTATAGTTATAAGAAAAAGAAGCGTAACAAACCAAGATTTTGGATGAGCAACCACATTAGAGAGAGACCTGTCAAAGGCGATTTACTACGGATATTCTACGATTTACAAGATGATAATCTCTGTCGCTGGTATTCCATAAACAAGGGTATTGTCGCACTGTTTCAATAAAAAGCTCCATTTTATTCAAATACAGTACGATACTGCAGTCACAGAACGTGTTCAAGAATGAGCTGAAAAAGATATTCGCAGTGGAAGGCGCGCGTAAGTAGGGAGGGAGGTAGGGAAGGGCTAGCGGACACCGTTCAAAACTAGCATTGCACAGCGTGACACAACGGCTCCTTTTTCCTCGCTCAGTCCGCTCCGCTGACTCATCTATTGGTGGAAGCACTTCTATGAGATTTGGCGTTGCGAGTCGAACGGAGTCCGTCCTAAATCCGCTCAACTCTGCGACCACTTTTGTAACTCTTTATACTCGTTCAGTCCGCTCCGCTCACTCTTTTCATAGTGGAAACCCTTACATGAAGATAAACCTTTGCGAGTTGAACGGAGACCGAATGGAGCCCGCTTCGCTCCCAGTGGAAGGCGCCCTTTAGGATTCACTGCCTCCTATTATTTATCGAGAAATTTTCCAGCTCTTTTGCTAAGATAAAGACTTGGCATAATGCTTGTAGTGGTAAACTCCAGTTCTCCGTTGAGATTATTAGCTGTTGGCGAAGAACGTCAGCAGTCAGCTGTTAATTTCGCACAGATATCGCATAATAGCTATGTATAAAATTGCAGTAATAACTGGATTACATAAATAAACACAATTCTAATTCTGCCATTTGTACTTCTTGATGGTGCAATTTTGTTTTATGCGTGCAGATATATAATTGCAGCCGCCTACCGCACTTAAAGGGCTCTGATAAAGAAAAGTTTTACTCCATATTAATGAGAACATATTAACGAGGAAGGAAGCCATGTAACAAGAGTGTAATACACTGAAAATTTCTTGTTAATACAGTTAAGTCAATATTTGTAATCCTAGATAGATATTCACTGTGAAAATAGCTGATAATTTTACTAAAGGTTAGTGACTGACCTTCGCTTTCAGTGTCTGTTGACCTTCAACGTTACATTGTTGTTTGCAATCTCAGTACTGTTGGTATAGTTTACCACCATATTCTCAAACATCAATTTATTTTCTATATGTTATATTCAAATGTCATTCCTTCTTTTTCGCCTCATCGATATAAAAAATAACGAAAAGTTGCCATTATATCGTTCACTTAAAGAAGCTAGATTTTCAGGAAGACTCTGAAAATTTCTAGTCTAATGAGTAAATTTTTATCTTGAAGAAGTGGCGGTAGGCTAAATAAATTTTTGGGAACTTCTGCACTAAAGAGTCGTTCCAGTAGGATGTGCCTACCTATATTGGTACATATACATATGCGTATATATGCTAAAAGTCACTAATCTTACAAGAAACTTCCGTTTTGAAGGAAAATTCGCACTTAAAATTGAAACAATTTCACTTATAATGTATTTTCTTACAGATTTATTATTAAAAAAAGTCTAAAATTGTTACAGCAGCAAACGCTTTCATTAAATTTGAATAGTTTTCCATTCAGTATCTAACGTTCTACTTTTTGTAATTGCTGTGGGACAGGTTTAAAAAAAAAAAAATGATATTGTACAATTTGCTTTAAATTTCCATATTTTACAAATATATTACAGTCAATTATAGTAGATGGAGATATATTTAGAACACATAAGCTGGGGCTGTATATGGTGAATATGAGTATGCAGCTTGATAAGCAGTAGGATATGCAGCAAAATGTGCTGCAACAGGAGCTGCTGCTAGTGGTGCGGTGTAAGCAGCTAGTGCAGGTACTACAGGCGCTACAGGTGCAACAGCTGCATTGAAATTTCTTGCAACAACCTGGGAACTGTGTGCAGTTACAATTGGTGCGGGTGCTGCAGCCAATGGTGCTGCAAACAGACTTGGTGCGGCATGACTGTAAGCCAACAAGCTGCACAGCACAAACTGTTCAAACAGAAAGAATTCCTAATTAAGGGAACGAAATTAATACAAAATAACTTGGAAATTTCAACTAGTTAAAACAATTTTTTTAAATTATGAAACTAAAAATATACACAAAAATAATTCCTGATAAACATTTTATTTAAAATAGTTTAAACTTAAATGTTTATAAAAACTATGACGTTATTGGTTAAATAGGGGCTAAAAAAAAGAAAAAGTTAGTGATTGAGCTAATAATTGAACAGATAAATATTCCAAAATCCAAGCGTGAAAGTGTTTTTATCAATTGTAGATCACAGCATCTGCCATGCTGGTGAACATACCTCACAGACAGCATTATTTTCTCTGAATACTATAGCATTCCTTCTTAAAGTAATTCACCAGTGTGAAATCTATTTGCATCGTTTAATCTACTAGAATAAGGTAATGTAAATTTATGAAGATCGAATGAAAGATTCAATTAGAAGCGTCTAGTTTTACATCATGATAACAATTATTGTAACCGCTTTATTAATTTTTTACTAAAAGTAAATAAATTAATTTATGTCGTTTAAATGTAATAAAAACAAAATTATAATTTTATATATATATATATTTATTATTATTATTATTACTATTATTATTATTACTATATATATTATTTTATTTGTATTAATTATTATTATTATATATTGGATATTATTAGTATTATTATGATTTTATATTATTATTTATTATTATTATTACTATGAAATGGTTTCACTTTTTTTATCACAAACTTTCCAGCACATAACACAAAGATCAACCCTCCGAACACGTGCCTGGCCAGTTTCATAACGTTATACAGATATGGTTTCTGTGACGTGGGGTGAAAATTTTATACAATGAATTTATTTGCTCACCTACGTACTCTTAAACACTAGTAACTTGGTTTTCCTGTAATGAATTCATCCCTTTGAAACGTAATTCCATGGCAACCTTGACAATTTCTACAATCCCTTACTAAAATTTCCAGTTCTCCATTTATTATGTAATGACAACTTTTTGGGGGTGGTGGTACTAGTGTTTTGCCCTACTGCAAGCGCTCATATCATTAAGTATGTCGTTAATATTACATATGTATTATATATGTCATTAATATTATATTCTAAGTGTTTTCAAAACAATTTAGGAGGTAGAAAGATTTTTAACCAAAAATTTATGTTATACTGAATAAGAAAGGGTGGGGGCGAATGTATTCTAAATTTCGAAAAGTTCTTTCTGAGAATAATAAAGATAATGCTAGAAAGCAGGCCTCAGTGTTATTTACTTAAACTGCTAACAATTATGAATTCAACAGATATGGGTGATCAAATTCACCATCAATTTAAAAAAATTGTAAGTGAAATGAATGAATTACTATAAAGTTATTTGAATTAGAGTAGATGGATCTAGAAAAATTAAATCGAATAAGTAAAACTCACGAAAATATAATAAATCAGGATAATCTAATCAGAAATATATTTGTCCTCGATTATTCTAAAAAAAAAAAAGAAAAGTGAATCCTTAAGTCGTTTGATAAAAGACGTTTGTGAATCCTTAACAATTGATATTTTCATTGTTTTAAATGCGGTAATACCAACCATATCTTTAGAGGCAAAAATTGTTCTACAATAAATAAAAATATGTGAAGGGCCACATCATGGACATTTCACGAAATGATGCTCAAAAATTGTTTAAAGAAAATAACAATTCGAAAAGTAACGTATGAATTAAAAGAAGGATTCTGAAAATTCAAATGATTCTCTCATATCAATTGCCATAAAATCCATAGCAATGTATTCATGATACAAGATGACAATAAAGTTAATAAAAAATGATCAGATTTTAATAGAAATTGGGTGCCTTATAACTATTATAAGGGAGCCAGCTGCAATAAATATTATTGGACACTGTTAGAGCAGAGTAAAATTAAATGCCGCATTTTTAAATAAAAAAAAAAATCTGGTGTGAAACACTCACACAACTTTCACTTACTCCAGTTTTCAAAATTGAAATTGACAAATTTTATAGTTAGTGTACACACATTTAATGAAATTCGTCGAAAACTGAAACAACTGTTCAGTAAAAGCACATTTCCGGTTTAGTAATTTTATGGAAACTCGGAATTTTGTCCATTTATTAATTTATAATTAATTTTGTTTGGATGATAGAATTGTATAATCAACTATGATAGCAAATTAGAGAAAAAACATAACCCCATCCCTCCCCCAAAAGCCTCCTTAAATGACAATAACAAAAGAAATGTTTCAAATAAAAGTTGTAGCCTTTTATGTATATAGTACACATAGATTGTTTCAAGAAAATCGTTGGAAGCGTTTTCGAGAAACTACCAGAAAACTGAAAAATACATTTTTCAGTAAAAACGCACTTCTCGTCATCCGATTTTTTTTTCAAACTCGGAATTTCAATAACATATTTAATTTTAATTAATATTATTTAGATGACAGTGTAAACGGAAATCGCACTTTAGGGGAAAACCTAACCTCACCCTTGCCCCATAACTGCATGAATTTTCCCGGACAAATGTTTCAAATAAAAGTTGTAGCTCTTTGTATGTGTAGTTGATGTATTAAGTTTCAAGAAAATCGTCGGAGCTATTTTTGAGAAAATCGCAAAAAAGTAAAAAAAAAAAAAAAAAAAAACTAGTAAAGTGGTACTTTCGGTTGAGGAATTTTTTGATAGATAGCGTACTGTCAGATCCCATGGTGATTCCTAAACGGAATGTAAAAGCTGTTCACACACACACACAAACCATTTTCTAAAAACCACTTTTCTGGACCCAGGGAACCTCAAAACGGAAATTTCCGGTGAAAACTCAATATCGAAAATATGGCACGATTACAATACTTCCTGTTACTAACAGTAAGAGAAAGTAAAAATTGGTATATGTTTACACGTGTGACGGTTATATTACTGTAGATATCATGTTTTTATTAGAACAATAATAATGGCTGCGTAAGAAAGAAAAGGTTACTCTGCTGCAAATCACCGTGGAGGATCTTCAAGAGATCTCTTGAGCAGTTCAGGAGGTTTGGCAATTGTGGCCATTAGAACCTGGGTACAGAACTTCTCCAACAAGATCTTATGGCCACTAGATAGTAGCAGGCCTACTTACAACCAGCCGGGACGCTGAAAAAACTGAGGTTCTGGCAAGTGATAGGCTTTAAAAATTTTCTGTAAGAAGAGGAACGATACCTTATTGTGTGAATCAGTGTCAAGGCTGAGTGATTATGGTTTGCAGCTTCTAATAGAAGAAAAAAACCAACGCCTTCAAGCTTCATTCAGAAGCTTCCTCCTACACAGGTAATTTGATAAAGTGGTTAGGTTAGAGAGAGTACTTTAGACAATCACAAATGAGGCTATCACAAATAAATCGCAGATTAGATTAGGCGCGATTAGATCTGATTTGTTTAATTAAATTTTCTATATTCTTATAAGCAGAAATTCTGCTTAGACATTCAGAATTTGTTTAGAGGATTTAAAATTTATAACTACTTAAAATTTCTGTATGACTTAGAGTGTTTTAACAACGTTAAATGCGTTTTAATTGGATCAAATATAACTTAAATGCCTGATTGCTTCAATTTAATAAATTGCCTCATTCAAATCAGTAAACTCAAATGTTACTTTAAAACATCATTAGGACTAATTTTAAACGCACAATTCTCTCACCGCACATAAAACAATTAATAAGTTGAAAAAAATGTTAAGAAGAATCATATGCACACATTACTTACACAGAAGCGATACATATTTGTAGTGATAGTTTTCTTGTTAGTCCTCAGTAGGTGACTGATGTACTACTGCACTATTGTCCACCTTTTATATACTTAAGCAATATTAGTTTTGACCAATTGTGTGTGAATCTTTTTTGTAATATTAGTTTATTTTATAAACAGAACACGTTGGTACCTATTATATTGGTAGTGGTGAGTTTATTTGTCTTTAATGTTTAGTGGGAGCAGCAGGTATGTGCGTGCAATACAGGCCCTACCCTTCCCGAATATATTACTGCTTTCGCTTCGTTACATTTCTCAACAGTTTAGTGGAGTGGTCATTGTCATATATGTAAAATTGGCAAAGGTTTTATCTTCTAATATTTCGTTATTAGTTAGAAATAAGTAACAGTAGTATTTTGATGAATTAATATAAATTTGGTTTTGTTTGAATTTCCAGAAATTATTAGTCACTTTAAGTTGGAAAATCTTATTAATTAAAAAGAATAAAGACTATTTTCGCGAGAGAACTACAGAGTTTTTCCATGAGATCAAAATACTAACCGTTTATATTTCTAACTCGAAATATAGTTCATTTTTGTTGGTTAAGATGGGAAACTGTCGGATAATTGTGTAACTTTGGATTTTAAAACCATAATATGTCCAGGTGAAAAGATTTAAAAATTATTCTTGCCATCCACAATAGAATTAGACGGTAATAATTAATTGTATTATGTTCGGTAGAATACTTTGTACTAGGTATTTATTTACAAAAAACCTTATTTCTAACCAAAAACTTCGTTAGAAGTACTTTGCAATTCATTTTCAGTTTCCTTGTTTACTATTTATTGTTTATTACTCGATGCGCAAAGTCATATTTAAGAACGGGCTCCATATGGGCATATCTTTTGCATATACTTTGTGCCCGGCCCTGATGCTAAGTCAATTTGATAGCTTATTTGGCTTTTTGCTAGGCTTGGATTCGTCACAATTTGCATTGTTTCATGCAACCTTAACTGCTTAGATAGATAGATATACAGAGTACAATAGGCATGGATTTTCGATAAGATGGACGGACGTTTCTCTCTTAAGCTTATAATAAACTTTGCTACTTTAGATGTTATAAGATTGGCAGCTGATTTGATTTTCTTGAAAATAGATAGACATACTTTATTCATACAGCACCAAAGGTAAAGAACAGTGTCAACAAATGTTTCAATCATTTACAAAAGTATTTGTTTATGAGTAATCATTTTTATTTTTATAATTTTCATTTTTAAATTTGTTTCTAGATAAGCTCACTGAAACAAAGACTCAAGCAAACAATTTTAGATTTAGCGGCCATATATAGTGGGGCTTTTTCCAACTTTTGATGTTCGATGTGCACACACCTCCAATAAGTTGTGTATATTTTGTAGTTCCCATCTACACTTAAATTTATTTGGATTTTCTATTACAATTACGGCACATTTAAGGATTTATAGCCGCAGGATAGTGTTAGAAAGCTAAATCGGCGGAAATAGTTGGCGTCAAATTGTATCCTTTCTAACCTTGCATATTATTCTCATTACTTCTTCTGATACTTGAACGCATTCACCGCTAGAGGCGCGCTTCCCCACAACATTAAGCCATAAGTCATGACTGAATGGAACAGTGCATAGTAGGCCGTCCTCAGTCCTTCAATGGTCAGTACGTCAGTCAGTCGTCACATCAAATAACTCAGTCTACTTAATTTCTCACATTTTTCCTCAATTAAGGCACTATAATTTAATTTAGTATCTAGTATTATACTTGGATAGCGCACTATGTATAACTTTTCTTCTTTCAGTGAGAAAACCAATTCCTGTGTTTTTGACACGTTAATTATTAAATGATTTTCCGCACTGTATTTAGCCAACCGGTCTATCCCTAATTCTGCAAAACGCTTATTGCATTCCACGGAGTTCTCACCAATAGTAACCAATGCTGTATCATCTGCGTATTGGTAATACCTCTTCGTTTTCGATGCAAGGCAAATCATTTACATAAAGGACACTACTGAATAGTGATTTTGATTGTCCGGAGTTACTTGCTGCAATTTCATTCCATGTGCCTTCGAATCACGCGATTTATTACCTCTCGTTGTTCCATTTTACAAAACTCATGTTTGGGCTAACAACGACGTCATCTCAAGAATTTGTAGAAAAAGGAATACTTTTGTACCCGGAGATATTGATTTCTTAACTGCATTATTTAAAAACAATATTTTAATTGTAGTGTATAAAGTTATTGATTATGTAGAAGGCTTCGTAATGCTGGATAACATCTGGTATTTTATCCATCGTTGCAAGCATATTTATATTGTCCCTGACCGGTTTCGGATTTTCATCCATCGTCAGAGCAAATTCACCAAGTTTGTGTAGAGAGAGAGAGCTCACTTCTGTTACATTCATACTTGTTGGTTGTATATAAGTGTGGAGGTTATCATCGTTGACACTCGTATCTTTTATCCCTATACATTTTATGTATTTATTTACTCATTAATTTTTCTGTTTATCTATATATTTATTTTATCTATTTTATCTCTATATTTTATCATTATTAACCTCCCCATATATATACAGCCAAGAAGTGTGAGTGTAACAGAAACATTACGTTGAAGTGAACTATCTACACGAACTTGGTGAATTTGCTCTGAAGATGGATGAAAATCCGAAACCGGTCAGAGGAACATGCATGCTGTGACGGATAAAATACCACATATAAAATTATTATTTGATCAACATTTTATGGATTTATTTTTTTTCTTTGCTAGTATTATTGTACTGACTTCAACATTTTGGAGCCAGCAGTTGTTTGATATTATATAAAATCACTCCTGATTTTACATAAAATAAAATATTCTAAGTTTCAGCTGTTGGCAGATGGCGTATTGGGGATGGAAAAAAGAACTCTATATAAAGAGAATTATTAAGATAAGATCCTTTGACATAAAAAGATCCTGCCATAGCCGGGCGCTTTGTTCCGAGCCAATTTTCTAGTATCCACTTAGAGAGCAGTAAATTTTAAGACCGTAAGGTGACCATTTCTAGCCCATTTATCCAATGCACAGGTAACCTGTAAAGAAAAGTGAATGGAATTTATGAAAACCATAAAGGCGCACGAAGAATTAATAAAACAAAATCTGTAAAAGAATGGAGTATCAACGTAGAATGCTGGAATTTCGAGTATGGATTAAGGATTAAGTCTTCTGTCAGTAATGATGGTTGAAGCAAGGATAGTGATAAAGGAAATGTTAATAGTAGATTATTAAACAGCGACAAGTAACTGTTATTGAGCTTTGCACTTCAATCAATCAATTTAACCAGTATTTGATATGGAGGTCTGCCAATCATGCCGATATAGTTTCAAATATGACCTGCAGCCATTCCTTGTTGTAAAGCTTAACCAGTAGCTGATATGGCAGGATTATCTGCCAATCATGGCGAATCAATTTCAAGTATGACCAGCAGTCATTCCGAATTTTGCACGGAAGCTTAAACTTAGTAAAATCAAAGGGAGAAGGGGACTGAACAAGTAAAACCATTAAAGCTTACAAAATACCAATTAGAAGGGTATGAATAACTGAGCATACTCCCTTGCAGGCTGTCAATATATTAATTAGAGAATTATGTTACATATTTACCAGTAGAATGTAAAAGTAAGAAAACAATTTGGCACTTCCAGTATCTTTATTACCACGGGACGGTCAAGGTTAATGAGAATTTAAGGAATATTAAAATTAATTAAATTACTTTTAAAAAAATTAGTATTTAAAAATTCACTAAACTATTTAAAATTTAAACAAAAATAAAAGAAATACTTCATGAGTCTAGTTTACAATAAAATAGCCGTTTGTTCAGTTGACATTTCTGATAAGGCAAATATTTTATATTTTATTTTTAATTTATTTTAATTCTCTGCTACATTTACTGAATAGAAATAACGATTTAAAACTGTCATCTTATAACATTGGCCGACATCGATGTTCAATTCAATTATTATTTTAAAAAGGAAAATACGTAAATGAAATGGCTCATCGAACCTTAAATATTGATATGATAGCTTTGTCCTGGTCTCTTGCTATATTATTTTTATTTATTTTATATATTTTTTTCCTTTACTTTGATTTTGCTTTGTTTGAACTTTATTTATTATTAACAGTTTATAGAAGTAAAAATAAGCAAAGTTGGAGGGGATAAAAGTAATATTATTTACAAAATCCTCTTAAAGAGTCTAATATTATTTACACAAAAAAATTCACATAATACATAAAAAATTCAAGTTTAAATGTTTTATTCCTTTCAAGATAGACATCTTACAGCAAGGGTTGGTCGATTTACATTATATAAATAGATAATAATAAATAAACCACAAAAAATAAATAAATAAATAAATAAATAAAATATAATAATAATATTGGGGTGAGTCATAAAAAAATGACCAGTTTTGTTTACTTGCATTTTATCCTCTACAGGAAAAAAAGAGCGTTTATATTTTGTTGAACTTTGTCATATTCTTATTTTAAGAATTTCTCATAAACAAATAGAGAATGAATTTATAAACAAAAGTTACCCTGGATCGCTTTTAGTTTTGTCGTAGCATTTTTTTTTTAAACAAGATGACGTTAAAATTTGAAATTTTAGTAATATTACGCCATTATTGGAAAAGAAAGTTTTCAGCCGCTGAAACTACTCGTTTAATGCGGGAATTTGAAGAGGAGGATGCTCTTTCTGAATGGACTGTGTATAGGTGGTTTCAGAAATTTAATACCGGTGACATTAGTCTTGAGAGGATAGCCGGTTCAGGGCAAAAATCATCATTCGATGAAGAAGCGTTGCAGGGTTACGTGGAGGCTGACCCACCCAAAAGTACTCGGGATTTGGCAGCAGAACTCGACGTATCCCAATCCACCGCAAATCGTGGACAGCATAAGCTGGGGAAAGTGTATCGTACAGCTAGAGTGGCTCCTCATGAGTTGACCGCTGAACAAGCTCAGCGGCGAGTAGAAATTTGTCAAAATCTTTTGGAAAATCCAAATGACCATCGGTTCATCAAAAGGATTGTCACTTGCGATGAAAAATGGATATATTGGAGAAACCCTAAGACCAAGAAACAATGGTTACACTGCATGTACCCTGCTCTACCTGTCGCTAAACAGGGTCAATTAAAAAAAAAACAAACAATGCTTTCTGTTTTTGGAATTATGAAGGCATAATTCATTATGAGTTCATTCCTGAAGGTCAGTCTATTGATTGGGAACTTTATAGTGAGCAGTTAGAAAGAATGTATGTTGTTTTGGCCTAGCTTAACCCAGGGTTAGTTAACAGAAATAAAGTTTTGTTTCAACAAGATTACGGTCAACCACATACTTCTGGTTAAACCAAACAATAAATTTCAGAATTACAAGCTTCTCTCCCACTCTGCATATAGTCCAGACCTAGCACCTTCCGATTACCATCTGTTCCGGTCATTGGCGCACTATCTTCAAGGAAAAACCTTTAATTCTCTGGACAAGGTTCAAAATGGAGTTGCGGAATTCTTCCGTTCAAAATCCAAAGAGTGGTATTGCGAAGGGATTCGGCAGATAGCCTCGAGATGAGAACAAACCATAGAACACAACCGTGTATACTTTGAATATTAAAATAAATTGTTAAATAAAATAAAATTGATTTTAAATTTGCAAGAAAAACGGTCATTTTTATGACTCACCCGTATAATTGCCAAATACAAATTCATATAGGATAAAGAAATAATGTAGCAAACTTTGTATAAAATTCTTTAATATCAAATATTGGAATAAGTATTTATAAATCAGGTAGTAAATTATCATCCAAATAGAATACCATGTAATTTGAAAGATAAAGTCTAAAATAAACTCATCATGGCGGCATGATAAAAGAAAGTGGTACATATTGTCATCATCATAATTACATAAACGGTCAAATTCAAAACTATATATAACATTATTAAAATGGATTCTACAGAACTTATTTTCAAGCAGTCTTTTTTGACTACATATTAGCCTTAACTTATTTATATCTCCCTGTAAACAAAAATATGATTGTCCTAATCCCAACGAACATATATTTCTAAAAATTGGGATATATGGAGATGAAATCACCTTGGTTACATCTTTGGAAATTAAGTAATCTTTAAATGCCACTAATAAACTGGGAAGCATCGGGATAACAAATTTGGATCCAGTGCATTCCATCCACTGTCAGCGCCTAGTAAATAAACTCTAACTTCATGGCACCAATTGCAAGGGAACTTTTTATGTCATAAAATTCTAACATTTCAGTAAAACAAATTTTATACTGTCTTCAGGCATTAAAAAGAAGTTTGAGTAGAAAACATTTAAAAATCCTCAATTTAAGATGAACTCTACCTTTTAACCATAATGTTTCCCGAACTAATATGTCGCTATGATGAGTTGACCTACTCGTAGGCTTTGAATGCTATAAAATAATATGATATCAGTCACAACTCATTCAAAGTAATCAGTGCAATATTTATGTAAATCTTAAAACCATCTAATAATAATAAAAATAGGAATATTTTGTTATAAATAACTATTATATTTTTAGGTGGATTATTATTATTATTATTTGTCTGTGGGGAGGGAAACCCTACGCTATCCAAAGCCTCACTGGGCCCATATAGCTACCCCAAGAAAAACAACAATAAGCCGGGTCTATAACAAAAATCCAGACACGGATCTAATCCATCTAAGATTCACCGCAGTCCGAATAATCGGACAATAACCTTAAGCGGAAATAGCCTAAGCTCTTCCACAGACAACCCAGGCAATCAGTCATAAGATGGATGGGTGTTTCCTCCTCTGTCTCACAGTCTCTACAAAATGGATCCGGCGTGAACCCCATTATGTAGAGATGTCTCCTTAAACCACAATGTCCAGTAAGAGATCCAACCAGATGCTCCGTGAAAAACACAGCAACGTCTCACTAATGGCCTTGTCCGGACCCCCGATGAGCATTTTGGACTGTCGAAAACCAACTGAGCTCATCCATAAGGATGAATGCTGTGAAGCTGTCCATGTCTGTAAACCTGACAGACATGTGCCAGAAGACACGCCAACAGCAGGCTCGGGACCAATGAAAGGAAGAGAGGCGCCTAATTTGGCAAACCTATCCACCTGCTCATTTCCAAAAATTCCCATGTGACCTGGCACCCATACAGAAGCACATCCTTCAGAGAAGAAAGCTCTTCCAGTCTTTTAGAACATTCTAACACCAACTTGGAAGTGAAGACACATGGACTCAGCGCTTTCAACGCAGCTTGGCTGTCCGAACAGATACAAACACCTTTTAAGTTAGTGTTACGTACCCTCTCATCCAAAACACAACAAAGAATAGCATAAACCTCAGTCTGGAAGACCGTGGTCCATCACCAAGAGATACTGTCAAATGATCTCCGGTCTCAAAATAGACCGCAGCTCCAGACCTACCATCCATTCTGGAACCGTCCGTGTAACACCGGAAGTAGTTATCAGGTATCATGCCAGACGGACCCAATCTTGACCAATCTTCCCTAGAGAGTAACCTGACACTGTAAGAATTCTCGAAAACAAAAGTCTTCAACATTCTATCAGAGGGAAAACCTGTAACAGGAACCTTCAAAAGCATCTCGCGATGAATGGTAGAGTGACCATATCGCTTACCCTGCCAAAAACCTGCCTGTTTAATTCTATAACAGGCTTTCATTGCCATAGTTTTCACCTCTACAAAGAGCGGTAGAATTCCTAATAAAGTCTCCATTGCAGATATAGGCGTGGTCCGCATCGCACCGTTCACCGCCAGACAAGCCAAGCGTTGAATATCCTCAAGCAGCAGTCTAGCGGATCTTATCTCAATGCGACGCCACCACACCACAGCCGCATACAACAACCTAGGTTTAATAACCATACCATAAATCCAAAACATCATCTTGGGAGTAATCCCCCAATTTTTACCTACGATTCTTCGACATTGCCAAAAGGAAATAATTGCCTTTTGATGCTGTGCCTTAACATGTTCCGACCAATTTAATTTACTGTCAAGAACCACCCCAAGAAACTTCAGCGATTTGCAAATCTAAACAGAAGTTCCTAATAAACTTGGAGGTTTTAATCCTGCGATCTTCCTTCTATTAGTAAATAAAATCACCTGCGTCTTACTGGGTTTAATTGAAAGAGCGTTATCCTGAGTCCAATCTTATACCATGTTGAGGGCACTTTGCATTAAGTCTGAGATAGTAGTCAGACATCGCCCCATCAATAAAATAACACCATCATCGGCATGTGCCTGTATATAGAATCCCGATGAATTCATCCTGGTTAACAGTTCATCCATGACAGCACACCATAACTTTGGTGAGAGACAACCACTCGCTTCGGCGGTACATATACTAAAATTGGAACGATTTTTAGGTGGAAGTTTAGAGTGGTTTTTTAGAGTGGTTTTTTTTTTCTATATCTTTTTTTATTTTACTGATTAATGTGTGATTATTACAATTCAACAATACCTTGATACACAACATTTTCATTAAACCTACTACACATTTCTACACATTTAAAATACCTTTTTGCCTTGAAGAGATAATAAAATTATCGTAACATTGGCAAGGATTCAGCTTGTTTTTTTTACTTCTGGCTAAAACCCACAACTTTTAAGAATATTTATTATTTATTAATATTTATTATTAAGTTTTGTTAACAATTGATCATTATTAATAATTCTTTTTAGAGTGTCTGAAATGTAGGGGAGGGCGGGGCTTGTTGTTACAGGGGCATATTGTTACAGTGTAATTTAAAAAAAAACGGCTGAGAGAAGCAATTCCTAAGTGGTCAAAGTTGAGAGATATGCGAGTGCTGTTTGTTGTAACCAGTTCTCGCTAAGATTCTGTTGAATATGGCGGCATTGTGTGACTTTCCTCGAAATAGTGAAAGCTACATTTTATTATTGAAACCGAAAGCTGTGATCTGAAAACTACTAAAGGTAAGGCTTTCATACTCGTGCTGTTAATTCATACATCCTTAATAACAATTTCAATCCAATATGGTTGCGCTAGTATTCTTTGACCTATGTGTTTATGGATTAATTAGTGAAATAGAAATTAGTGAAATTAGGGTTAGTTGTTACACTTGGTTGGAGCATTGTTACATGGTAACAACTTGCCCCACTGTATATCTTAAATCAAATCACGGCAGATCTTTAAAGAAATGAAGTAAAAAACTTTGAAAGTTGGTAATTCTAACAAAAAGAAAATCTGTGTCTCCAAACTGCGAACAAGAATCAAAAAAATAATTAGCCATCATTAAGTTCCGGCGAAGAAAATGAGGACTGGCTGAAATGTCTAAAACCATGATCGCAGTCAAAAGGTGGAGAAACTTGGATTGAATGCAAGCAATGCAAAAGATGGACCCATTCAAAATGTGTTAAAAATGACCCTAGATATATTTGCCGCAATTGTAACTCGGACTTAGAGATGGAAAGGTGACAGTGAATAGAAAGAGAATGAATGTACAAGCATTTAAGTTTGTAATAATCCGTGTTGATATCATAAAGAACTGCTATTATTAAAATAAAGATCTGATAATTTGTTTATTGAACATATTTCAGTTTTATTGCCTTAAAATAAACATCCAAACATTATTTTATGCTTTGTAAGAACTTAACCCTCCGAATGTAAGAATAAGCCCCGCTGTTACAGTGTGCGCATTTTAATAGTATTTGAATTTTTTAAATGTTACTTCATTTTGAAAAATCTCAAAAAAAATATATATAATTAGTAGAAATAAATGAGATAACAAATTAATCAATTTTCAGCAATTTTGAGTGCAACATACAGCAATTAAAAAATGTTAATGTAACAACAAGCCCCACCCTCCCCTAACCCTGAAGTTGGAGAAAACTTTTTCAGAAATGTTTGCCAAAATTTAGCTTTTATTTAATAATAATAATAATAATAATAAAAAATTACTCAGAATTCCTTTCACTCATACTTTATCCTCCACTATAGTGCTGTCAAATTTTCTATGTTTTTAAAAAATTTCATTCTTCATAATTATTTGATTTTGTCTGAAATTAGGCTGAATTTATTATATGTTAATTTAGTATAATGTTTATGTATCGATAACGTTGATAATTTGAAAATTGAATGCCAAAATTAGCATGCATATGTAATATGTAATCCAGTATTGTTTCTTTGGCAATCCTTTGATAAAATTAATTAAATATATATGGTTTTATATATATATATATATGTATATATTAGTTCTATTATTCTATTGCTAACTAGACTATAAAATGAGATACAGTGTGATTTGTTAAATATATTTAGTTTGTTATTATCTCAATACTATGTTAACCATCTCACACATAGACTTTAATATTAATAAATTATCAACATTAATAAAGTAGCAAGAACTTTTCCATTTAACTTAACACTAGAAAACCACAAAGTTTTGTCCAATACTCTAGTTAGCATAGTTAGTGTTAATGCATTATTTGTTATGTTGTTAATAGTGATATACCTAATTAATTATTTCTTGTCAATACAATGCTTTATTCTTAGTTAATAAAATTTATAATAACAGTAATTAGGGAAGGGATTAGCTCAGTGGTAGCGCGCTGGACTAGTAACGCGGAGATCACGGGTTCGAATCCAGCCGTGCTGCCCTTAGATTTTCTCTTCCTAGGAGCCCCTACAGGACTCCGGTGATGGACAGTGTTGTCTGTAACGAGAGAACACTGTCCGAGGCCGCAGTGCACTGAGAAGGCTCCGGGCCAAATGACCACAGATGTTGAGACGCCTTAAATAAAAAAAAAACAAAAAAAAAAACAGTAATTTATTGTGGTGATTGGTTCGGCAGAGCTGAAAAGCATCAGAGACATTTTCCATGGTAGCCTGCTTCATTTTGTGGTCATCGACCGGTTTCGGGCGTTCGCCCATCTTCAGGATGCGTTTTTCAGGCTGTATGGACAACACAGACTTGCACAGAGCAAATCAGTTTTACACACTGACTGGTGTTTTTAACTGTATTTAAAGCAGTTTTAAATTAGTAAAAACAGTTTAAATTAGTTTTAAATACAGTTAAAAATACCAATCAGTGAGTAAAACTGAATTTGCTCTGTGCAAGTCTGTGTTGTCCACACAGCCTGAAAAACGCATCCTGAAGATGGGCGAACGCCCGAAACCGATCGATGACCACAAAATGAAGCGGGCTACCACGGAAAATGTCTCTGAAACAGTAATTTATTTAAATGGTTTCTAACTCACACAAGTTGTACATATTATATATGGTTGATTTCTAACAAGTGTTATTTAGAGAAGGCAATCACAAAGTTAATAAATAAACCGTCAGGCCTTTAAATTACAATGAGATGTTTTTTGAGATGTATGTTTATCTGGCCATTGCCATACAAACATCTCATTTTATAAATAAACCTTTAGCGCAACAGCACATGAAGGGCTTACCAGGCGGATTTTAGTATTGGGATGCGTGCGGTTAATACGCCGCGCTTCTCGCCATTTTCTTCCAGCCTTCGCTAACTAGGTGCGCTACCACCTGTAGCTTCCCTTTTTTTTTACGTTGCCGGGTCAACGAGACCTATCTCTTGACGGACTAATGGAAACTTTTAGAAAATCAATGTAATAAGCTGCTTGTGTCTTAGCTATCATAACTTAACAAAACAACCTTTTTTAAAAAAAAATATCTCTTTATATTTCAATCAAAATATTTACATAATTTGTTAAAAGATATTGTAATAACAGTAGTATATGGCATGGAAAAAATTCCATCTACCTGAGGTCGATTTATAGAACAGAAATATAAGTATATAAGGAAAAAAAAAAGAACATGAAATCAATAATTCGAAAGATTAACAAAAGTAGAGTTATATAACTCGTAACTAAACATAAATATATAAAAAAATAATAAATAAAGAGGACCCGGGTTCGAGTCCAGCTGTGCTGCCCTTAGATTTTTTTTTCCTAGGAGCCTTTACCGCTCACTGTCCGGTAATGGGCAGTGTTATCAGTAACGATAGAACACTGTCCGAAGGCTGGCAATGCGCTGAGGATGCTCCAGACGTCAATGACCATAGATGTTGACGCACCTTAAATTAAAAAAAAAAATTATAAAATGTTATGAAATCAGAAAAATTCACAAATTCATTACCAAATGTTGTCGATAGTGCTAGGCATGTCGAGCCTATTTGATTAAAGTACGAAAATTATTATCTAACAGACAATTAAGTGACTTTTGGTTAAAGTAGCACAAGCTACATGTAGACGACGAATTTCAGATAGGATGGTGCATTCCTACATAAAATGAACTATGTCCTCTCTAATGCGGGCACTAAGGAGCACATTTCATTTTCCCTTATAAGACCATTCAAATCTAATAAACCACTCTGGTCTTTAACATCCATCTTAACTCAACCAGTCAATCCCTGAGCTTTATCGTTAATAAAATCAAACATGTCAAAGTTACGATCTAATTGTTTATACAGTAGGAATCGTGAGCTGGAACTAACTCTTCTCTAAATTTAGTTCGTAATTTTTCTAATACAACGTTAAACTTCCTTGGCCATTCATCTACATTGTTTAAAGAACAAGCGAAATCACATGAGAGTTCAGGAGACAATACGGTCCAGATCTTAAATCACACAACATTTGTCTTATGGTTTCCGAAATTATGCGCTATTTTGCATTTCGTTAAACAATTCTAGTACAAAAATTTATATTTTTTTCTGTCCTGACATAATAATAAACGGTTAAATATTTTAACCTGCTACATATAAAATATTTGGAATATGTTTTGTCTTTATGGCCTAAAATTATCCCATACATTACAATAGAAGGTGGGTCCAAACGCTTTATATATCGAAGTAATTGATTAGTAATTTAAAACTGTAACGAAATTTAGTTTATGTGTAATTTATTTCGTACTTAATTTTCATCATCATATTCATTTCGCCATATTACCGCCTAAGTAGTGTCTAGGTGTCTTTTATAGAGGGCAGTCCATTTTCTACGATCCTGGGCAAGTTCTATTCCTCTTTTCCTCAGAGTCTCCTTAACTCCCTCTTCCCATTTCAGTCTGGGCCTACCTCTTCATCGTTTGCCGTCTACTTTTGAGTTCGTATGTCAACTTAGCTAATCGACTAGGATCCATGCGTAACAGGTGTCCCAGCTACCTTAGCCTGTTTTCCTCAATCTTTTCTACGGCTGGCCTAGTTCCGAGATTTACCCTGATTGCTGTGTTGTGGTTGAGACCCTGTCTCTCCTTGTATTGCCTTCCACTTTTCTTAAATATCCCATTTTGGAAGCTTGGATTTAGGGCAGATGTTTGGTGGTTAAGATCCAAGATTCACTCGAATGGATGAGTATTGGCATAAACGTTGATTTCTCTTCTTATATAGCTTCAAACATCCTGCTTACAGCTCCTATTCTTTTGTTAATTTCCCTATCGATTTATCCGTTTTCTTGCACGTATGTTCCAAGGTACCTTTCTACCCCATAAGGGATAGGTGATGCACGCACCTCCTTAGGTTACCACAGTTCAAACACCATGCACACTCAGCAGAACAGTATTCCACACAACTAAGTTACAACACTTCAGTACACTTGAGTGCTACCGCCACTAAAAAAATTCTGTCTATGACAGACAGGAGGGAGTGCCTGGTCTCTCCCAAGGGGCAGCTCTCCAAGACCTGGACGAGTTAGGCCGATTCCCTACCCGTCTAAAATTTTAAAGAAAGTGAGAGAGTGATAAAGATAGAGAAAAAAGAAATTACTAAATATTATTAGTTTATAGTGAGTCCATTTCAAAAGATTAAAGATTCCATCAAGCATGTGTGCGTTAGTCCGTCGTACAGCTTTTTTTTTTTATGTTTGAATGAGCCAGTTTTTAACGAGCACCATTTTGGAAATAACATTGAAAATAAGGGCGCTAATGAACTTGGCTGTCTATACTCCAAAAGAAAAAAATATTGAAAATCATAATTAATAGTAATATTTTAAACGCCAAATAAGCGGTTTTAGTGTGAGGAAGAAGTAGTGAAGTATAGGATCATTCCTCTCGGTATTACTTGGTCTCGAAGAGAATAATACCATCTCAAGGGCCGTCGGCGATTTCGGAGACTCTCACCGTCACAAGAAACATGACAACACAGGTACGGAAAAGCTCTCGATTTCGGTCAAACATTCTACATCCGAAAATGCAACTTTGCTGATATTTTTCGCAATTTTCACGATGGTTATTCTCCTTTCAACTTCTATGCTTAGGCGTTCTTGGCTGTTTGGTAAAAGCGTAATTCTCTCGTCCTGAAGCGTACATACTTTTGAAGCAGAAATTTGTCCAACACCCTGGAGCATCCTTTCTGTTACCTGCATTTCGTTAGATCCAGAACACTCTGAAACAAGTTTTGAGAGCTTATAGACTGGAGACCCATGACGAGTTACTTGGATCCCAATCTACACTGGTGCATAAGGAGTACTGAGTATGGTCGGATGGCACTTTTCGTGAAGCGTTGAATCCTCTTCGTAAAAAAGGGTGCTGGAACATATAGTCTTATATCGCTGAGTTACGGAGAACTGAATCGGGCACATCTATATTGCACCCTTTTGACAGCGTTTTAGCACTTCCCGTCCGACTACCGCATAGTATTCTCTGTCACTGCTAACCATAAAATATCCTGTCTACGATTGGATAACCACGAACATCCCAGTAGCTGTATCTTGAATTGGTAATCGTCAGACTTGAAATAACTTCATCCTTCTTCTTTGATTAGCCAACGGAATTTTCAGCATTCCTCTGATGAGTTCAGCATTGGATACGCCAGTGCTTCGGCCAACTCGTAGTACATGTACATATCCGCCGGGCCAGCTCTTGAAAGCAACTCCATTCCCTGGAATCCCATGAAAACATCCCTAACCTTCCGTAGAATATTTTTCAATTCAAGAGGCGAAATTAATGAGAAACCTATCTGTCTAGGTGCTAATGCTATAATATCTCTATGGAGATTTTGGAAACAAGTAGGGCTTTCAAGCTCTATACTCTGTAAGGTAATGGAGATCTCTATGTAGGTTTAAGGAAAGATGTACTAGGCTGTCTAGGGTCGAATATTGTTTCTCCAATTGCTCCAGTATTCAACCCCTTCCATTAATTCACCTGTATATCTTTTTCGCGAGCTCATTTAACAGCGTTTGGTATTTTCCATCTGCCTTCCTAACCACACATCACTGATAGATGCGCCTCTTCGTCATGCAAAATTTCTGTATTAACTCCCTCTAATTTCGTAAGTCTACCCTACACTTCTATTTCGTGTTTAACCCATAAGCTAAATCGCTAAAGCTCAAAAATGGATCGATCCATGCAAAATTATTTAGTTCCACAACTACCTGCCAATACTTCCCCGATAATAGGACTTGTGTTTTGGGTAAGAATATCATCCTTTGCCTCCACTGGATCGCTAGCACGCTTCCTGAAACACGATTATCTCTTAGGAAAACTGATGTCTTTAATTTTCCTCCTCGACCTTCTCCTGGAGCTGTTCACTTTATCTCATCATCTATGTGTGTAAATTTACGAAGAAGACTCTTCGTCTCGCCTATTTGTTCGGAGTCAATATTTTCTCTAGCTATCTTACCCCTGAAGAGTACTTGTCGTCTCTGCCACAATATATATGTGATGGATGCAAGAAATTATATCTATTTTAATTGAAGAAAATTATGAGAAAAATGCGAGCTTGCTGGCAAAAAAGGGTAACCCAGGTAGAAGAAGTACAGTTACAGCAAGAACCTTGTTAGCATTGTCTACTCCTTCTTCTCATAGGGGAGGATTTGAACGAACAATTAGAAGACATTCCTTCAGCATAGTCTAAAAGAGACCGAACAGAGCATTTCAGGACTGTGCCAGTTTAAGTTAAAACATAAGAGCTTTGCATTTAATCTAGATAAATAATTGATTTATACATAATCGCTGTGATATTAAAAAAGGTCTTAAATTCACTTACAGAAAATATATTTATTTCAAAAACAGTGGTGATTTCTTGATTATTTCTAATACTTTTCTCTCTTAAACATATATACTTACAAGCCCCTTTACAAAACCGCTCAGCCACTGCAAGCTACCACTACACTAAAACTCAACACACCAATAACATTTCACATAGGATGTTGTCGTGGTTTTATCGCGATTGGAGTGCTTACTGTCCACATTGTGTTTTTAGGATTATCATCTTCATCGGGAATCACCAACTCTGAGGGCTCTACGGTTTCATTCCATTGGAGTTTGCACGACGATTTTTTCGTCATTAAGAAGAGAACTCCATCATTATCTAGTTTTTAACTTGAACAAGTGCTTAAAGAAAGCATAAAGAATTTTTTTAAATATGCCCACCTTCGCGTGGAAGTTCATTACAATGTCACAGAGTTAATCCATGAATTAGTACAACAAGTTTTGTAAAAATCTAATAATGTTATTTAACCATTTAATTAATAACTATATTATTTTAACATGTATTCTTCAGTATCTTAAGATCTTGAGGTAAATGCTATTTATCTAAATCAAGGCTAGCTTAAAGAATTATATAATCATGCTCAAGCGTTACGTTAGATAATAGATAAAAAAAAGTGTAAACATAATAACCGTAACTAGCAAAATGATAGCCCGACATGTTTCTAAGCACACTGGCAGGGCAGGGGCAAGGTATGTAAACACTAGATGAATGTCAAGTGCAGTTTATTGTTAATAGGAAATTGGATATGTCAGTATCAAGTTTGGACTGGGCTGTCTGTAATGAAGAACCTCCCCTCTCTCAAGCTGTTGTTACGCCACCGCTACTGCTATCAGCTTTGGTCCCAACTCTCCGGGTACTTCTTCCTTCTCCTGCTACCAGATTGTTCATTATTTTATACCACTTTTATGCCTTGCTGATTGGTAGATATGTTTTAAACTTATTTAACGCCGCATTGTCTAAGAGACAATTTATTCCATAGTTTTACTTTCTCGCCATTAACTTTAAGTGGAAGTATTGCAATGTTGTCAATTTATCGAAGCTGAATTTTCTCGGGAAGCATGTTTTAAGATCCCAGAATGCCAAAAAAATGTTTTTAGCAAATGGTGTGTTGTGTGGACAAAATATTTTAAAAACAAAAAATAGCATTTTTTATGGTATTCCGTTGGGGTACTACAAACGCAACTGACACGAAGGTTTCGGGCAAAATCCAACATTCGGAAGTGCAACCAACATTATTGACTGTTTTTTTCATTTTTCAAGAATTTTTTGGAAAACTTTTCCACTTCATATCCTATCTATACGGATATATTCCTATATCTACGATTGTTCCAGATGATTATCGTCTCCATGAATAATTCGTTTTTTGTAGTGATTTATGGTTTTATTTTTTATACACTCCTGCATGTGGAATTACTAGGGCAAGTTGAAAAGTTCTCGGTCTAGTCCATAGATAGCACTGCTACAAATGAAATTACTGTTTTGTTATGTTGGCACACTTGTTGCAAAAGTAAATACCAAAGGTGGAATTTGATCAGACAAATAGTTTGTTTTATACGGCTGTTTAAAGTAAGCGTGTTGTGTGTTTTTGACAAAATGAATAAACTTGAATACCGTTCCGTCATAAAATTCTTCGTTTTGGATGGGTTTATCGCCAACAGAAATTCATCCAAAGTTGGTGAAAGTGTATAAGGAGTCGGCACCTAAATTAGCAACAGTTCAAAAATGGGCAGCTGAGTTTAAATGTGGTCGTACATGGATTGAAGATGAGGCACGTTAAGGACGGTCAAAAACTGCCAATTACCGAAAAAAATATCGAGAAGATACATAATATGGTTGTAGATAATCGACGATTAAATGAAAGATAGCTACGGTTGAAAGCATCTCAGAAGAAAGGAAAGGCAGATTTTACACGAAGAACTCAGTATGAGAAAGCTTTGTGCAAAATGGATGCCACATTTGTTAAATGCTGATTTAATGATTTAAGAAGAATCCAACCGATATTCTGCGCCGATTTATTACAATGGATGAAAGGTGGTTTCACCACTTTAAACCTGAGTCAAAACAACAGTCCAAGCAGTGGGTAGAAGCTGGTGGCTCTGCACCGCAAAAAGCAAAGACAATTGCATCAGCTAGAAAGGATATGGCCTAGTGTTTTTTGGGATTCCGAAGAGATTCTTTTAATTGGCTACCTATCAATGAAAAAATTAGAGAGAAAAGGCCTGGAGTTTGGAAAAGAAAAAAAATCCTCTTTCACCAGGACAATAGAACCGCCCACAAAGGCGCTTTTGCATTGGAAGCATTGAGGGATTTGAAGTATGAATTGTTGGAACATCCTTCCTGTTCTCCAGATTTGGATCCCTCTGAGTTTCATCTATTCCCAAACCTTAGGAAATTTGTGGCCGGGGGGGTGGGGGGGGGGGGGGGTCAAATGAAGAGGTGATAGCAACGTTAAATGGATATTTTGAAGACCTTCCAGAATCGCACTTCAGAGATGGAATCCAGTTATCAGAGAAACGTTGGGCAAAGCGTATTGACCAATGGGAGATTACATTGAGAAATAAATGTATTTTTAAAATACTGATTTTCACCACTACTATGCCGAGAACTTTTCACCTTGCCCATCGTATCAAACTATGAAAAACAATTGTTTTAGAGAATCACTTTCTCTCTCTCTCTTCCTCAGCGATTTCTCACGCTATTCTCTCACCTTTCACTCTTTATAGATAGTTTGCGTGTCTGTGTGCGTGAATGAGAGATTATGAAGATAAACATACAAACTTGATATATCTTTTAGGCGTCAGTTGGGAATTCAATATGAAAATTTATGTGAATATCCATAAACCAGGTGCAACTTTTTTTCAACAGCGGCTGAAGTAATTTTATTTAAAATTTCAATAATAACTATACATTTGTTTACCACTTTTATTTGAAGTTGCTTATTTTTGTTTTTCGGAAAAATTAATTTTCAAAGGGGGACTAGAATTTTTAAAGAGGTCAGTGAGTAGTAGCAGCGACACAAAACAGAGATAACTTCGGTCGAACCTGCAGGAGATCCAGATTCAAGCCTGGGTTTGTGAACAGAAGAGATTTGTGATTGGCAAACAAGCTTTGTTGATCAATCAAAGAATGAATTTACGTTCAATTAAAAATACCGACAAGGGTACCTTATATCTTTCTCTTATCCTGGTAAGTATTGCGAACGTGCCAGATTTTCAACATTCATGATTACATGTTTTGAGTCCTAGATTTCGAAAAAAATGCTTTTAGCGAATGGTCCATATATATATATATATATATATATATGTGTGTGTGTTTTTGTGTGTCTGCGTGTTTGTTTTAACAGAATAGGTCAAACATGTAAAGTTGAAGGAAGCTCAAATTTGGTATTTGTTTAGACGCTGCCACCGCATTAGACAAAAAAAGATTTCAATAAAAATCATCAATCGCGAATGCGGCTTAATTGAATGTTGTTTTTTTTCACACACATAAATGCCCATCATTTGCATTGAAACATTTAAGTGGAAAAATGTCTTTTATAAGGGTTTCTCAGGGATAAGCAATTTAAGCTTTCCTTTAAAGTACCATTTCAGTACAATGTATGGTTGGTTCTATCATCAATTGGTATTAAACATTGTTACAATTCAAATTTTGAAAAAAACAAAATCGTATTACTGGAACTGTGTGCCTTTACAATATTTGTTTTTGAGTTTTGTTTTTTTTTGGAATTTTCTCGAATATGGCTTTTTTCTTTCTTTTTTTAAAAATTTATTCATGTTACAATCAACGTGATAGCGTTGTAAGTAACAGTTATACAAAGAACATAAATGCAGAATTAAGTGGAGAAGCTACCCAATGGTAACACTCCAAAACTAAATAAAATCACTATTTACTCTCTTCACTTAAGAGGAGATCACAAGGCGAGATTGTCTTTTATGACGTCTAGGAGGGTAATTAGCAAGTGATCGGGAAGACATGTGTTGATCTAAAGGATTTGTGTGAGTCTGTAGGTAACGGTTTTGGGCGACTTGAGCAATGAACTTGGTCAGTGTATATGGTTCGGTTCGAGACGTAAAAAGGAGGTTTACAATGTTACGGAGGATTCTGGATTGTACGGATTGGAGTCTTTGGAGATTTGAGCGTTTGGTTGGACTCCATAGTTATATCCTATACGCCCAGATAGGCTTTAAAATAGATGTATAAATTAGTCTTTTGTTGTCTAGGGAGAGTTTAGATCTGTTGTCCAGTAGTCTTTTCAGTTGTCAAAAGCGTCTGTTTAGTTTTATTCTTTCAAGTCGTGCATGAGGATTCCAGGTAAGTCTTCGGTCTAAGTAAACCACAAGGTAGCGAGCAACATTGACCACTGGTAAGGAAATTAATTTTAGAGTAGACTGTGGGAAAAGTAGTGCAACGTAGAGTTAATGTTTTGTGGTAATGTTTTATGACTTATTTTCATTAAGTTTAATGACCTATTTGTAAACCATATTTTCTAGCGAGAAGAAGTGGGTTTGTAGATTTCTATAGGCTGTTAAGGGATCATTATTGGAAGACAGGGATAGCAGTCTCAAATATGGCTCCAAAGATTTTCTTTAAATTTATTATACTAACGGCACAAATATTAAACTATTGCTTTTATTTCAAATGGAAATAATTGATTTTAACATGGATTTTGGGGAACTATAAAGTTAAAAACTTTAAATTGATTGTATTTCTTGGCTGGAGGCAGCGCTGCCTATTTCCTGCCTGATCTTGAAACTAACGTATGTAATGTACGACATTCAACCACCTAGATAATTAAAGGAAATTTAGCAAATATAATTTTGTTATTTGCAATAAAAGAAAAAGTCATGTGGTGTTTTCTGCTAATTTTTACTTTCTCTTATTCCTTAATAAGAGGAAGTATTGTAATCGTGTCAAATTTTGGACATCGTGTTTTAATCGGAAATATCCGTTTTGAGGTTCTTCCGTCCAAAATATTGTTTTTAGCAAAAGGAAGATGATTGCAGAGAAATGTGAAATCGTCGATAGTTGAAGACGTATGATTCATTTGAAAAGAAGGGGGGCTGTGTTTTCCAATATAAAGAGAGTTAGAGACTTATACAATACAATATGACAATATGTTGTTTTCCATCCCTCATAAAAAATGATTAATATAGAAAACAAAACCATTAAATAAAATAAATACAAATATATTTTTATTTTGTATTATTTATACGTTAGAAAAGAAAAATCTTTTATTGTTACAAAAAGTGGCCACGTAATTACATTAAATTGTTATTATATGATCGAAACGCAATAAATGTAACCTATTTAAGGGCATCATTATATGATAAACAATGACATATTAGAATAAAATGTGCCCTAGATAATTCCGAATAAATAAATAAATAAAATTTACATGAAATAAACAATAAATCATGGGGCTACCCTTGTCGGGCGAATAGAAGAGAAACGCAATTTATTTGGACTCACTAAATATATATGAGAAAATATAATATCTAGGACACATGTTCTGATTTTTTCTGGCGCTCTATCAGTCTAGATTCTAACCGTTCTTCCACGAAGAGGAGCTAATTAATATTAAGTTACAAATCCATTTCCCATTCCGCTCCTTTTACTATTTTGTAGCATTGATTGAAAATGAACTGGTTCGGTTTCGAGTTATCAATTTGAAGTAATGTAAGTCAAATTCACTTTGATCATTTCTCCAAAAACTCTACAGGAATTTTTATATCTTAGTTAAATTGTAGGATATTTTCATGTTTATGAAATCATGAAACTTAACCTTCCTCAAAAATCAATCGGAAATACTAGCTTCTGAACTATGAATCATTGTTTTCGAAACCGCTTGGGAGCATAATCACTTTGCTGAAGCCATATTGGCTGGCTTATCTATGATAATAGTAATGCCTATCTCGCTATATCTAGAATTTCGAGAAAAAAAATGACTCCATTAATGGTTTTTGTAACCATTAATGGGCGGGTGTTGGTGTAGTGGTTATGAGCATGGACTTGTAAATGGGACGATCCCACTTCGAGTGCAGCGTATAGCTGCTTAATTTTATATTCGTTTAAAAAATGTTAATGGTAAAGTATGTGTTTCCGCCCCCGTCCACGACACCTAATCTGGTAGGTGGACGTTAAGTCCGCCTGAATAAATAGGCATTACTTTACTTTACTTTTACTTTTTACTTTAATGGTTTTTGTAATGCAAGAGAAGGTTATCGTCGAAGTATCTTATTGATTAACAGTAGTAAGATGCTCTCGGCATAACATCGTTGGTGACTACACCAGTTTATCCTGCTCATTTTAATGTCAGTATTGCTATATTTGAACGAAATTCTTCTGAAAAACTCAGACTACAACCTATTTGATCGTGGTCTTATAAAAATTCTAAAGGATTACTAATTGGGATTTCCCATTATCCCATTTTTCCTATTTATTTTTTAGAAAACTATGTTTCAATTTCTTTTTTTCCCTACACTTTCAATTAACAGTTTATTGTTCACTAAACTTTGTTTAATAAATTAAAGCTATCAATTTGGATTCAAAATCTGATATTAATAATTGTTATAAGTGTTTTGGTGTTCTTTACGACCACCAATTATTCAATGTTGTAAATTGAATGTTGAGGTTCGGTCAATACAAAAGAACTCTTTTTGAATTTCTACCGACGTTTCGGCAAATTTATTGCCTTCTTCAGGGTTTGTAGAAATGTTTTAATACAAATCAAAAACAAAAGAAATAGAAACAACATAAAATATTTTGCATACAATACAAACATGAATTTGACATAGAAAACACTAAAATTCTCTCCATCAACAATAATAATAAAAAAAGAAATATATTGGAAATGATTCATATTAAAAAAGATAAATTATCTATCAATTTTAGAACAGACACCAAAAACCTATCCCTCAGTTATAACAATCTCCTGGAATTTCCAAAACAACATACAGACTAAGACACGGTTTTCCCATCCGCTCTCCTAGCCCTTTATAAACCTTGACCCATCCAATGTCCGTAACACTTGGTGATGGTATGTCACAGGCACAACGAGTAATTACTACTGTAATTCTAACTGAAAACATTTTTGTAAGTACATTTCCTTAGTTATTTCCATACTTTACTCTTATATATGTCACATATTGTCAAAGTTTCAATAGTTGTGATTTAGTTTAATATTGATCTGTTCTACAACAATAGTTTAAAATAAATTTAAATGTGCTATATATATCATACTTTTTATTTAGTTTATTTATATAGTTTATTTTAAAAAAAATTTATTTTGAAAATATTTTATGTTGTTTCTATTTTTTATTGATTTGTATTAAAACCTTTGTACAGACCCTGAAGAAGGCAATAAATTTGCCGAAACGTCGGTAGAAATTTAAAAAGAGTTCTTTTTTATGACCTAACCTCCACATCCAATTTACACCTTAAAATTTTTCTTTAACAACATTTTGGCTTAAGAAAAAAAGGTCATAATTATCAGGATTCATTTTAGTATTAAAAAAAATCTGAAACACTCACACAACTTTCTCTTACTCCAGTACTCAAAATTATAATTGACAAATTTTATAGTTTGTGTACCAAATTTAATGAAATTCGTCGAAAACTGAAAATACTGTCCAGTAAAAGCGCACTTCCGGTTTACTAATTTTCTCGAAACTCGGAATTTCAGCCATCTATTTATTTCTAATTAATTATGTTTGGATGACAGAATTATAATCAATTATGATAGCACTTTAGAGAAAAACATAACCCCACCCCTCCCCTAAAAGTGTCCACAAAAATTTTCCCAGAGAAATGTTTTAAATAAAAGTTGTAGATCTTTGCATGTTTAGTTTATATACGAAGTTTCAAAAAAATCGTCGCAGCCATTTTTGAGAAAATTGCGAAAAAGTGAATAAATCATTTAGTAAAGTGGTAAATTGGATAACTTCCGCGTTATCCGATTTTTTCAAACTCGTAATTTCAACAACATATTTAATTCTAATTAACATTATTTAGATGACAGAATTGTCTAATAAACTGAAATAGCACTTTAGATGGAAACCTAACCTCACCCCTCTCCCGAAAGTGCCCTTTAATGCATTTTTCCGGCAAAATATTTCAAATAAAAATTGTAGCTCTTTGTATGTATAGTTAATATTTCAAGTTTAAAGAAAATCGTCGGACCCATTTTTGAGAAAATCGCAAAAAAGTAAAAAATCCAGCTAGTAAAGTGGTACTTCCGATTGAGGAATTTTGACAGATAACGTAGTGTCAGATCCCATGGTGATACCTAAACGGAATATGAAGTTTCAACTTTGTACGGTTTTTCGTTTTTGAGCTATGCTGTTCACATACATACATACACACACACACGGACCATTTGCTAAAAAGTACTTTTTTGGACTCAGGGGACCTCAAAACGGATATTTCCGGTGAAAACTCGATATCGAAAATTTGACAGATTACAATACTTCCTCTTACTAGGAGTAAGAGAAAGTAATATATCGCTATAAGTATTTTAAGCCTCATGTATATATTAAAAGTTTTGAGATTTCTGGTTAAGGTAACACCAGTCTAAAGGGGAAACTAAATCCTTAGGGTTTGTTTAGAACAGCTTCCTAGACTAGAGCTTAGTATAATCATTGAACCACATAATAAATTGGTGAAGAAGATATGTATCCTCTTACAGTATACCAACAGATGGTAACAACCATGCATTGTAATCAAGGTGTATGAAGTTTTAATTATATTTCACCAACCTTCCGCTTGTCGAAATAACTAGGTAGGTATTACTAACTGCAGTAATCAACACCGATCATTACTTTGTCTATTTAATTCAACATTAAAATTTAGTTAGATTATTAACTAAATTAAATCATTTTTATGTTTTACTTTCTCTAACTGCAGTTCGAGGAAGTATTGCGATCGTGCCCGATTTTCGAAATCGAGTTTTCACCGGAAATACACGTTTTAGGTACCCTGAGTCAAAAAAAAGAAGTGGTTTTTAGAAAATGGTCTGTGTGTGTGCGAGCGTCTGATAAGAATATCTCAAAAACGAAAACTTGCCAGGAAGCTAAAATTTGACATTCCGTTTAGGTACTACCACCACAACAGATACGAAGATTTCCGGCAAAATCCATCAACCGAAAGTGTCACATTACTGAATGTTTTTTTTTTTTTTTTTTTTAGTTTTTGTGATTTTCGCAACAACAAAAAATCGGCTCCAACGATTTTCTTTAAACATAAAATATCAACTACACTTACAGAGAGCTACAACTTTTATTTGAAATGTTTCTCTGGAAAAATTCATTTAAGGGTAGTTATAGGGGAGGAGTGGGGTTAGGTTTTCATCTAAAGTGCTATTTTCAGTTTATTAGACAATTCTGTCATCTAAATAATGTTAATTGGAATTAAATATGTTGTTGAAATTCTGAGTTTCGAAAAAATCGGATACCCGGAAGTGCGTTTACATTACCACTTTACTCAATGATTTTTTCACTTTTTCCCGATTTTCTCAAAAATATCTCCGACGATTTTCTTCAAATTCATATATAAACTATGCGTACAAAGATATACAACTCTTATCAAAAACATTTCTCTGGGAAAATCCATTTTAGTGCACTTTTGGAGGAGGTGAGGGGTTATGTTTTTCTCTAAAGTGCTATCATAGTTGATTATAGAATTCTATCATCCAAACAAAATTAATTCGAAATGAATAGATGGCCAAAATAACGAGTTTCAATAAAATTAATAAATACGAAGTACGGTTTTATTGAACAGTTTCTCTCAGTTTTCTATGAATTTCATTAGATTTGATACACTAACTATAAAATTTGTCGATTATAATTTTTAGAACTGGAGTAAGAGAATGTTGTGTGAATGTTTCACACCAGATTTTTTTTTTTTTTTTTTTTTTTACGTTTATAATAATAAATTATGAACCATTGATTTTTTTTGACAATCTTAGAATTTCTTAACATAATTTTATGTCCGTCTAATGGCTACTTGAGAGTTTGTTACAAAATAATTTAAACAAAAAACATAAACATATAAATGTAACATATAAAAATGTATAGTTTTCTAGACTAGAAATGGGTGTAGATGACAAAAATAGTCAAACACACAAAGTAAAAGTGCTTTCTGTTAGTTTTTTTTTTAAGAAAACAAAAGTGTTTATAAGAATTTGAAATGTAAACAATAGAGTAGTAAAAATCAGTCGCCAGTGTGTCCACTTAAAAAGACTTTTATGTCAAGCCGTGTTATTTTTGGGCAAACACACTTCCTTATTAACTTTTACTTAAAAATAAAGATAAGCACCTACTACCTGTGTAGTAGGGTTTGGCTGAATTTAGCACTGTGGAACTAACCTTCCTACATCTGGGTCTTATTAGAAACATATACTATTCACTAAAACCGTCTACTGAGTAAAATTACATGGCTTTCATTAAATCTATTTTACAAAATTTCAAGGAGAAAATTTGTTAACACTTGGTGTTTAAAATACTACTTGTGCCTATTGTTATAGCAGCAGCTGTTAATTTGGTTTAATTAGGATTAAAATTTATAGATGTAATTTAAAGAAACTCGTTTGTTTATTCTTATTAGGCAATCACCAACAACAAAATATATGTTGTGAAAATTCACACTATTTTCTCTCACTGCAAGTATCTAATTCTAAAATCACAAAGTCGGAATTTTTACCTGACATTCGCCCATCATCAGGATGCATTAGTCAAATATTATGATAACACAGATTTGCATAGAGCAAATTTAGTTAATACACTATGTACTAGTTGAGGGTATCAACTAAATTTGCTCTGTGCAAATCTGTGTTATCACACTGTTTGACAAATGCATCCTGATGATGGGCGAATGCCCGAAACCGGTTGATGACCACAAAAAGAAGCAGGCTATCACGGAAAATATCTCTAACAAGTCTACTGTTTTCGAGGCCTAAATTAATAACACTATTTGTTATATTTCGGAGTAGCCGGGTACGTAACTGTAATATGAAAGAAGGGTGTATCTGCTTGGGCAGTCAGCCTGCTTGAAGGCACTGGGTTGGCTTGTGTCTTCACTCAAAGTCAAATTAGGCACCTCTCTCCCAACTATTGGTCCCTGGGCACAGTTTGTCAAGCTGTCACATACAGCTTTGATGCTTGCCCATCAGCACATACATGCTCAACAGTTTGTCAGCAGTCTAAGATGCCCATTGGGGGTTCAGGATAAGACTAATAGGGAGATTTGGGTAAGTCTTTCACAGATCTCTCTTAGGTTGGATCCCTTACTGGGGGGGGGGCATTGTGGTTTAAGGAGACATCTTTTTAACTATTTAACTTTACAGCTTCAAATTTAGTAAATTCTTAAAGAAGTCTCCTTTTTATATATATATAAAAATATTTTTGTATATTTTTATATATATATATATATATATATATATATCATGGGCTTATTTATCTTGGTGTATTTGAAATGGTTTATCCAGAAAGTTGGATATCCAGCGGATAAGCGGCGATTTCATTATCCAGTGAGCCGATGAGATAAATAAAATCTGTTTCCTCATTACTGATTTGAACTGTATTGAGCTGAAATCACTTCCCACCCATAGTTCATTGCAATTCTCCCTCAAGCTCGTAAGGGATAAACTAGGAGGAACTGGAAGGAGAAGTTCAAGAGAGAGGGTTAGTTCAGCTGCCTGTATATAAGAGCTTGTGATTATAAAGAGGAGCCGGTAATTATTCATATCACGGTCAAACCGACAACACAACGTACTTTCACTCTGCCAGTCGGTCTGTCACTCTCTTCTCATGCTGCAATACTTTACCTCTGAAATAATATTACCATGTAAAGTCCTTGCAGTGTTTGACATTTGTGCCCCTAATATATACAGTGTTCAGGAAATCTAAAGTTACTTAACCGAGGTATTTCTCTTTTGACCAACCCAGCCTAAATATTCCACTCTAGCTGTTACAAATTCTGATTCAACTTGACTAAACCCATCATTTATGTTCTTTCCCCAAAATTGACGAAATTATACTGCATCACTTGCATTTTATAAGTCGTTCTTCTTCTTCTTCTCCTCCTTAACGAATAAAAATTATTTGAAAGGAATATTTGGTAAAAAAAAATAGGTTAATTATTTAATTTACCGTGATCACGTAGGGGTCATCACTGCACTGACTGGGGGGACACATAGCATATAAGTCTGCTTTTCTATAAATACGCATAACAGTTTTTTTCTATTAATCGTTCGTACAAAAAAAATTTCTACTGGCACGCCCTATGAGTTAGTTCCAGTCTCTTACTCGTAATTAGCTCAATCTCCCCCGTATTCCTGTTGATAGCCATAAGATGTTATTAGGCTTTCCCAATGGGGGAAGTTAACCACCAATTTCTTCAGGAATTTTAGCATCCCTGCGGATATCCAAACACTTATACTGATACCTTCAACATTCACAGAATACACGTAGTTGCTGCATAGATAAACGCTTCGTGCAAACTTACTGGCAAATACCCAGCTCAACCACAATACTCACTAACAAAATTATATGTTGTATCCTTCTTAGCAGACGACTACTTCTATGTATAATGCACTTAAGGAAACCATCAGGTCTTAAGGAATTTACCTTAATTGCCTTTATAGCTATCAAAGTAGCACTTCCGGGGCAACCGATTTTTTTTTTTTAAACTTGAAATTTTAACAGAAAATTTAATGGCTCTTAATTGTTATACAGGGTGATAACACTATAAATTATATTAAATAATATCATTCAGAGGAAAGCGCTAATAAGGCAGTTGTTCCATAAACACTGTCCATTGTTTTTGTTTTTTTTAAATCCCACTCAGGTGTTCTCAAAAGTAAATAAGAGAAAGTAATCGTGTAATAGAAAAATAAGTGCCTATTATTTTTTCAGGCGGACTTAACGTCCAATTAGCAAATGAGGTGTAGGTGTAGAGATTGGGGGGGGGCGTAAGTAATACTTTACAATCATAACATTATTTATATACTAATAATAAATTCAACAGATATACGCTGGACTCGAATTGGTGCACCTTCCAGTTACATAACCACAACACTAAACCCGCCCCCCGCCCCCGAAATACAGTATTACAAATTATATGATAGAGAAAGACTCTCAAGACTGTGAGATGATGTATCCTCTGTGTAATCATCGGACAAGTGATGAACTGTTTCATTTCCTGATTTCAGTTCTTGGCAGATTTTCATTTCTTGTTTCAAGTACTTCTTCACCATCACAGTAAATATTGTCTATCCAGGGTAGAAATTATTTAGTTCCTGTCCAGCCAGTTACAATGTCGACCACCAAGCCTTACTTACGCTTGCCATCTTGAAGAATTAGGTAATGATTAGGTCACCGACGATCTCCCCAGTTAAACTGTACTTTCTTTTTTTTCTCCCTTCTCTCTCTCTCTCTTTTATTTCTTTACTTATCCGTATATATTTACTCATTATGTGGTACTCCAAAATTTTTTCTTCATTATAGTAATCTTTTAGTTTAATTTTTTTTTTTTTGTTTGTTTTCCCTTACTTCTCTATAAATTCTATAGATAAAGTAATTTTCTTAATTTTGTCTTGTACTTATTGTAGACAGCTGTTAACTCTAGCAGACGGCTTTTTTGCCATGCTTTTATACTTTTGTTCTTTCTTCTTTTGCCATTTATTTTGTCCATTTAATTACAGAGAAGCAGGTATTTAATTTGTATTAATCTATAAATAATAAAGTAATTAAATAATAAATAATAAAAATATAAATTATATTTTAATAATCAAATTTATTATTACAGTTAATTAATCTAGCTAAAACTCAACTATGCCTTGATCTGTTTATTTTATTGAGGCACTGTTATTTCCCCTACATTTTTATAAGAATCATTTTTAGGGTTTTGTGTTCTTAGTTTGTAATAATAAAAGAAAACAAAAAATGCCATAGAAATTAAACAAATTTGAAGCTTAAGGTCCTTACAAAAAGACAAAGCTGATTATTTGTTCATGTACGAGAATACATAATTTGTAAATTGGAAAAACCAGAGAATTTAATTCATTTTTTATTAGATTGCCCAATATACAATTGTTACCGGAAAAGTATTTAAATAATTATATTAATAGAATACAGTCAGAACAGGTCAATATGGAAAATATATTATGTATTTCTAATTTGGAGCATTTAAATAATTTATATTACTATACAATATCTGCTTTAAAGCTTAGATCGTTCATATTAAACGAATAGAGTGCGTCATAATAGAGTAGTTCATATTAAATAAAACTGTACTTTAATCTGACTTAACTATCCAAGAAGTTTTGTGATTTTGGTTTATTTATTGATAACCTTAGATTTATTTTCAATAATTGTATTTGTTTTTGTTGCTGTATTTACTTTCTTATCCAGTAGCTCTTTATTTTGATTTTATGTAATTATTGTTTGTACTTACTACCAATTCCTTGTTAGGAGATATGTAATCTCAATAAACAATAAATTATGTCTATGTACGAGAGTATTATATATTCTATAATGTACAATAGAAAAGTCTCCTCCGGGAACCTTCCAAGTCCTAGAAGGTTCTTCACACCTTCATAAAGAAATCAACGTAACTAACGCCTTTAATATTCCAGGTCAGATAATGAAATCTGGGAAACAGTACTCTTGAGTTTCCAGGATGTGACTGCGTCAGTGGTTTGCTAAAAGCCGACGTTTTGCCCATGCTGTCATGAGCCTCTTCAGGGTCGTTGTACGTTGAAAGCCAATAAGGCACTGGAACTTGGCTGAGAAGAGGCGTGGCTCCTGCCTCCGCCAGCCAACCGTGAGCAAGGAAGAGAAAATTGAGGCCCGCCCAACCACCTATAGTAAAACATGGTGATCAAATATTGGTTCTCAAGGTATAACGTCCCTGAAGAGGGCTCATTGCAACATTAATCGTCAAAACATCGTTTTTAGCAAACCACACGATATCAACCCGGAAACTCAAGTGTTTTCCATGAAAATGGCCGAGGAAATCTGAAAAATTAATAGTTATCATGATAAGAAAATTATAACGTTAGCGGAAAGTGATTTCATCATCCAGCTCTGCCAAAAAAAGTTATGTGTGTTTTTGGAAGTTTTAGTGAAAGGATTCCTTAATAATAGTTGTGTTGCGTACTTGAAAAAAACAAAAAAACAATTCGTATTTCAGCTAAGATTAACAAACCTTATTTGCTTCAAATGTGTTTGTGTTACCTAGATCTTTCTCAACGGTTCTCTAGTCATTCAATGTGCCAAAAAAAAAAAAACATTTTTTTTGATAATTTGTTTTTTTTGGGCGGTTATAAAAAACAGTTAAATATGTACTAAAAATGTTAACTTCGAAAAAAAAATCAATCAGCCTTAGAAGCGATTTTAATGAAGGTTTTTCAACGATTTTCTTCAACCTTGGAATATCCGCAAAAGTATAAACCTATCACTGTACTGGGTTGTACGAGTTTATAATGGCTGCAAGGCTGAAAACTGGAGTAAATAGAAAAAATATAGCAGTTCAACAAAATTGTGAATTAACACATTTAAGTTTTTAAGTTTACTGGATTTTTTTCGGAAAAAGCTACACCCGTTTTTCTTTAAGCTTGGAATACTTTCTGTACGGATCCGGATACTATAACATTGTTTTAAAATATATGTGGATAATCTCTTCCACATTTTTTTTTAAAGCGGGCCCATTTTGAAACGTTTGTAAACATTACAATCTATTGTATTGTATTATTGTAATAATAGAAAATAGTCTGAATGTATCATATCAGATTTCGCAAGGGGAACGTAAAAGATTGTACTGGAAGGGCTGGAAGGAAGAAAAGAAAATCTCTCCAGGGAAGAGAGAAATCGAAACTTCCGGGGCCGATGAACTGCCAGGCTAATCAACGGAGTTGAGGGATGTGTGAGAAGGCCGCACGGAGAGCTAGACTTCTACCTCACCAAACTCCTGAGCGGGAATGAGTATTTTAGGGCGTATCTGAAGAGAATGAGGAAGGCTGAGGAGAAGGAGGAGGAGTGCCTCTACTGCCCGGAGAGTAAGGATGATGTCTTGCACATTCTTTTCGCGTGTGAACGGTGACAGTATTATTGTAATAATAGAAAATCGTGTGAATATATCATATCAGATTTCGCAAGGGGAACGTAAAAGATTGTTCGGGAAGGGGTGGAAGAAAGAAAAGAAACTCTGTCCAGGGAAGAGAGAAATCGAAACTTCCGGAACTGGCAGGCTTTCTGGGAGGGAGATCAGCGGGGCCGATGGACTGCCAGGCTAATCAAGGGAGTTGAGGAATGTGTGAGAAGGCCGCAAGGAGTGGTAGACTTCTACCTCACCCAACTCTTGAGCGGACATGAATATTTCAGGGCTATCTGAAGAGAATGGGGAAGGCTGAGGAGGAGAAGGAGGAGTGCCTCTACTGTCAGGGGAATAAGATTGATGCCTTGCACACCTTTTTTGCGTGTGAACGATGGCAGTGCTTCAGAAGGAACCAAAACACGCTGGTAGAGACAATGCTGTCCAGCGAGACCAGCTGGAGTCTGATTGCGAGATACGTGAGAGAAATTTTCATTATAAAGAAGCAGGACCTGGAGGAACAGGAAAGTAGGAACCTCTACCGGAGATAGGACAGATACCTAGCCTGATTTAGTGCTGGAATCAGTGAATCCAGGCTAGGTCCAAGCAGAGGGTCGATTTCACCTCCTCCAGCCCCCTCCAAAAATCATATCAGATTTGTTTCGTACATAAAGCACTTCAAAACATTTATTTCCGGTGAAGACTCACTTTCAGAAACTTTGATACTATCACAATAATTTCTTTAATAATAGTTAGAGAAAATAAAATGTAAAAATATCAACTCCATTCTTTTGTTCAATAGAGAAAACCAAAAGAATAGCAACACTATAGCATTCAATGTGATAGACAAATATCCATTACGTGCCTACTGTTCAAGTTTGCTCCATAATCTAGGCCAGGGTACATGGATATTTAACAGCTGCTTTTCTAACTTACATTTCAACTTTAAGTACTTAAAAAAACTAAGAGCCAGGGAGAGAGAGAGAGAGAGAGAGAAAGAAAAAAGCTCTTCAAGTCTAGATGGCTTTAATTCTACTTATTCCCCCTCCCCCCATTTTTTTTTTTTACTATCATACTCTTTTCATTCATAAACTCTTTACTGAAAAAGCACTTAGCAAGACCTACATTTTTCTAATTAACCTTGACAGAACCTTTTTTTTTTTTTTTTTTTTTTTTTTTTTTTTTTTTTTTTTTTTTTAAATTAGTTATCATTCACAAAAATAACAAAGTTAGTACTAACATTTTGAGAGTTATTCATTTTATACTTGAAGAACCATAGAAATTAAAATTCTTTCTAGAGATTTAATATCCTAAACTTAATGAAGTCAATGTCTGATAAAAAAAAAGAAAAAAAAAAGTAACGTAAAAGCTTTTTTAATAATTTTCCATAGTAATTTTCTTAATTTATTTAAATTATTATAAATAATCATAAATAAAAGATGTGGATAGTAATATGAATAAATAAAAAGAAAATATTTATATTTTACTAATTACATTAAAACGTTTTTTTTTTTTCTTTTTAATGAAATAAAAAATTCTTTTCGTCACTGACAAAATGCTTTGGATTAAGAATAAAGTACGCGCTTCATCAAAAGTTAATTCAACAACTATAAAAAAAACAAACTAAATTGTTGAATATGTAGATGGGTTTTCATTATGTAGCTGGAATAGCATTTGGGATTTTATCCGTCAAAGTATTATATTAATGACCGGTTTCATCAACAAGTGCAGTGTTTAACACATTAAGTTGAAGTTAACGCTCTACACGAACTTGATCCCCTTAACTTGACGAAGGATGAAAATGCAAAACAGGTCAGAAACTTCCCAGACAATCTAAAATTTTCTAACATCATCTCGTAAGACAGATTTTTTCACAATCTTTTATTTTTTATGTGCCCCATATATCTTATTTACTTGTATTCCCGTCTTTAGAAAAACTATTGGAATCGTGTCAAATATTCAAAAGTGTGTTTTCTCAGGTTCTTCTGAGTATGAAAAATATATTTTTTACTCTGAATGGATGGCGTGAATATTATATTTGTGTCAACAAACTGTTTCAAAAATGAAAAGTTGCCGGAAAAACTCCAATAACAAGAAGCAAGACTCTTAAATGATTTTGTTTTTTCAGTTTTTCCCTGTTTTCTCAAAAAAAAAGAAAAGACTTCAACGTTTTTCTTTAAACTATCCAAACCAACTGCATCCTAAAATCCGCTAGAATTTTGCTAAAAGGACATATGCTGGAAATATTCTAAACAAGGGACAGTTGCAATGTTATACTCTTCTATATAGAAATACTATTTCAGGTAGTTATTTCTTTTTAAGTGTTCACTTAACATATTATATCTTATATTCATCAATGGATCTTTAATACAAAGGATAACTAAGTCTTTTGCACCTTTTATTGGAAAAATAACCACTAACTTTAATTTTTTTTTAAAATCTGTTAGATAAAGTATCATGATCAAAAAATACATGTGAGAATTTGTCACTGATAAGATATGCTAAGACTTATTTTTTTTTCTGTTGAAATCTGAGGAATTTCTTATTTTCTATCCAGTTTATCAAACTTAACCGAAGGATCAGAGACATTTTCCGTGATAGCTGGCTTCTTTTTGTGGTTATCGACCGATTTCAAGCGTTCGCCTATCTTCAGGATGCGTTTGTTAAATAATTTTTTCAAAAAATTTTTCAATGATATACTTATGAAAAAGTGTTATAAAAAGGCTAGTTTAGATTATGTTTAGGCATGTAAGAAATCCATATTTAGGCATACATGCGTGCATGGATAGCGTGTGCGAATTGTGAAGGCTGAAATGCGAAATATGTTTAGTGTCATCAAACAACATATATATTGCTTGATTGCTTATTTGTTTTGATTATTTTAATTGTTAAATTTTTAATTATATTAATTTAAATCGTTATTTAATTTAATTTTAAATTTATTTTGATTAGTCAATTTTTAAGTGAATCTCCCTCCATCAACAGAGTTTAAGATTAGACCCCCACGTGTTGGATGTTTCCATTTTTAAAAAAAATTGCCCTTTTAACAACCCAAACTTTGTGTTCCTTTTTCTTACTCATGTACCATCACCATACCCCTCTTGACCTAGTTTAAGAGTTTAGTTTTAAATAAAATTAAAAAGACCAATCGGTGGGTAAACTGAATTTGCTCTGTGCAAATCTATGTTATCACACTGTCTGACAAACGCATCCTGAAGGTGGGCGAACGCCCGAAATCGGTCGTTCCCCATCTTCAGGATGACCACAAAAAGAAGCAGGCTATCACGGAAAATGTCTCTGATGCTTTCCAGCTCTGCGGAACCAACCACCACCACAACAATTAACCAAAAGACTTTCCGATCCCTCGAAACTGATATTCATACGTAAGACCATATGATAGAACCAATCACCGTCAAATTCGCCACACAAAATCTGAACTCAGTAGTTGCAACAGTGCATCCACGCGCAAGTCATCTACGCATTACCTCAGAGATTTTTTCCCATGAAAGCCTGCGTCGTTTGTGGTCATCGAACGGTTTCAAGCGTCCGCCTACAATCAGGATGGCTTCATTAGCAATTTGATAGAACAGACTTGCAAGAACAGTTTATGGTTTACAATGATACTTTCCACCTCTGCGGACCCCACCACAACAACTACGCATTACCATTTCTATTACGCCCACTACAATGTGTTGGCAGAAGAGTTTCAACTTCGACAGCTAATCTTCCACTCCGGGCTGTAGGAGTAATTGAATGTCGACCAACTGAAGGCTAACCATGGTCAAATTTGTCGAGTTAACAACTGTCAGAAAGTTTCACCAAGATTGCTAGAGACTATTAGAACAAACAAGAGTTCTAACTAGCTGTATCATTCTTCAAACGACTCTCAAAAACGACGCTGCGGCCTACTATATCCAGGCTACCAACAATCACTCTTCGCCTGGTCACTCTGCCCTACATATAGTCTTCCCTCCTTACTCAGTAAATCGAAAAAATATAAATTGTAAGTTCAGAGTTAGTTCATGGGTTTTCATGTCAACATTCACCATTCAGTCACCCATATTTCTGCTACTATTATATTCACGTATAAACTCTGAATACCTTCCTGGCCCCCAGATGTTCAAACCTCATTTTTCATTGCAGTCTGAGCACTATCATACTTTATAATGTAAGATATAAAGTTTCTTGATTATGGATTTCCGAGATAGATCTAAAGTAATGATATATCCCGAGCAACGAAATAAGCCTAATATAAGTACTCCGATTGTAGCGTTCCAATTTATTAGATATATTGAAGAATTCGAACTCTATAGGCCTAATTAGATTTGATTCAACAATTCACAGTAAATGTTTCAAAGTTGTGGAAAATGATAGTTTAGGAAGGAGCAGACTGATTTCAAGCAAATTATTGGACCTTCTTTAAACAAACAATATGCTGTGAACAATATACCTTGTCATACAGATATAGTTACTTCATACATATGATGTCATCTGGGAAATATTAATGAACGATGTAGTATTTTTTTTTATTGCGAGTATTAAAGAAATTTCCCTTTAGTACATGTAATAGGTTCCAAAGAGAGGATCCATAGCAGAGAAAGTGAGACAGAAATGATAGGACCACTCTCTCGGACTAGAGTGGGAGAAACTGCATAAATAAGCGACGGGAGATAGATATACATCAGAGTTCACTCGCCAGTCACACCGTGTCATTTACCTATCCTTTACCACTCTACCATACTCTACCATTTTAGTGTAAAGTCCAGGCAGTCAGTGCCACTTTTAACAATGTACAGTGTACTGCCATATCTAGTTGTTCAATTCAAACCAAACCTTTTCTCTCCTTCATAAAACCAATTATAGTATACGTAAACGAACAAAAAATAAATCAATTCACTAGTGAAGTAAGCCTGCATTGTGACTAGGATGCAAAATCTTGAGAAGAATGACCAGGTGAGAAGAGGAAATTATTAGACTGAGACTAATTTTGCAGAAAGAGTAACTGATGAGAGACAATCCTTTAGCTTCCTGAACTCTGGAAAGATGTATTATAAATATCATTTCGAAAAAAAAGGAAAAGGAGTCGAATCCAAGTTAAAAAATAAAAATAATAATTTATATAAAATTATGATGGAAAAAATTGTATTTTTTGGTATAAATTTTGCTACAAAGTATAGAGTAATTAATTGAAATTTTAATGGAATAGAAAAAGAGAAAATGTCCGCCATTGCTGTTACAACGAATACTATAGTTACTAAATATATGACAATAGAGAGGTGAATATAGCTGTCAAAAACACCAAACTGAAGTAATCATAAAAGCGATAAATGTATTTAATATTGAATAAATAAAGTTACATGATAAATAAACATTTAGTAATATTGTAATTATTACTTTCTCTTACTCCTAGTAAGAGGAAGTATTGTAATCGTGTCAAATTTTCGATATCGACTTTTCAACGGAAATATCCGTTTTGAGGTCCCCTGAGTCCAAAAAAGTGGTTTTTAGCAAATGGTCTGTGTGTGTGTCTGTATGTATGTATGTATGTATGTATGTGAACAACATAGCTCATAAATGAAAAATCGCAGAAAGTTCAAACTTGATATTCCGTTTCGGTATCACTATGTGATTGAAACACTACGTTTTCGTCAAAATTCTCAACCGGAAGTAACCACTTTACTAGTTTGGATTTTTTACTTTTTGCAATTTTCTCAAAAATGGCTCCGACGATTTTCTTTAAATTTGAAATATCAACCACATATTTAAAGAGCTACAACTTTTATTTGAAACATTTCTCCGGGAAAATGCAATGAAGGGCACTTTTGGGGGAGGGGTGGAGTTGGTTTCCATGTAAAGTGCTATTTCAGTTTATTAGACAGTTCTGTCATCTAAATAATGTTAATTAGAATTAAATATGTTGTTGAAATTCCGAGTTTGAAAAAAATTGGATAACCGGAAGTGCGTTTACTTTACCACTTTATTAAATGATTTATTCTCTTTTTCGCAATTTTCTCAAAAATAGCTTCGACGATCTTTTTGAAACTTCATATATAAATTAAACATGCAAAGATCTACATCTTTTATTTAAAACATTTCTTTGGGAAAATTCTTTTAAGGGCACTTTTAGGGGAGAGGTGGGGTTATGTTTTTTTCTAAAGTGATATCATAGTTGATTATACAATTCTATCATCCAAACATAATTAATTAGAAATAAAAAGATGGCTGAAATTCAGTTTCAAGAAAATTAGTAAACCGGAAGGGCGCTTTTACTGAACAGTTTTTTCAGTTTTCGACGAATTTCATTCAAATTTGGTATACAAACTATGAAATTTGTCAATTATAATTTTGAGAACTGGAGTAAGAGAAAGTTGTGTGGGTGTTTCATACCAGATTTTTTTTTGTTTAAATTAATTAAGAATTCATATCTTAATGAAAAGTAAATCCCCTTTTATTCAATGAGAAATGGAGAAATCATTTGAAGAATGAAGCCTTCATTTTTAAGAGACCGAATGAATATTTATTAATCTATACTCACAGTATAATAAAAACGTTCAATTTTGCGGATGACATTGCGGCGTCCCTACAGTTATATACAACTCCCCCTAGTTAATGCTAGGTGAGCAAATATTTTAAAAATTGCGTGATTAAAAGGATTATTAGATCCTCGTATAAAGGAAAGGTAAAAATCTTCAGCAGAACCAAACAGTTAAAAAATAGTGTGGTAAACTGTTGTAGAGGAAGAAAGAAATCAGAAAGAAATGAAAGAAAACAATAGTTTTGAAAAATAGTTTAGAATATTTTATAGTTTGGAAAATAGAATTTTGTTAATATTTTAAATGTATCTTAGTGCGGTGAAAAGAGTCAGGTACTATAATTTAGGTCAGTGCTATACCAAGAGACAAAGGGCAAGAAACAGTTAGGGTAACTCCCCCCAGACATACCAGCATTATTTGAAAAGAACGAACAATTAGAAGAGATTCCTTCAAGAACAGTCTGAGCTAGACATTTCACCAGAACATTCTTTTAGAGAATAATATATTTATTTTAAAACAGATTTAGAAGAAACCCTAAAACATTTTGGTTTACAACTCGAAACTAGTCTATCTGAACACTAAGATAACACTAAAATTAAGACAGCCTATCAAACTCTTAGACAGCTCTTTTCTTAATTAAAAGTCGGACGTCACTGAAACTACAATTCCTCAGCTTTACTGACGTACGACTGCCACATACGAATGGTGTGGACATACTAGTTAGACAGCAAGAACAAGTTACAAGTGTTCAAAAATAAAGTGCTTCGTATCACCTTGGGACACGTGGTTCGTATGAAACGAACAAATTCACGGAGAATTAAAAATTTCGTCAAATGGAAGACTCAAATTTCTAAACAGCCTATAAACTGCAGAAGCTGGAACAGATCACAGTCTAGGATGCAAAACAGTCCGACGACGACCAAAAAGCGAAATAACTTACAGGGCGTATTCCAAGACTCAATTAACTTTTAGCGCAGCAGCTCCCATGCATGGACTGCGATTTTTATGTGAGGATTTGTGAATAGCATTGCCATTCAGTGATTTCACTAAAGAAGCCAGAAAACTTGGACTCGCTGTCTACGAAGCGAAGACAAAGTATATGCGGTCCAAAAAAGAAGGAACGACCAGGAGAAGCAATATGTCTTGGAAACCATAAGTTTGAAGTGGTTCAAAGCTTTAGGTGCTCTCTTGATTATTTATTACTAATACTTCTCAACATATATACTTACAAGCCTCTTGTACTAAACCACTCGAACTACACCAAATATTATTACTAACATACAACAGCACACCAAAGACATTTCACAGTGATGGAATTTGGTGATGAAGCACTTACGGCAAACGATTAGCAAAATACAGGGGAAACTTGTTTCTGCATCACAACAGGGCGGGCATGTATTATTTTCTGGGCCCCTTACATCGCATTGGTAGGGATTCGAGCGTGCTCCCTTTGTCGAGAAGATGAGATGGATCGTCTGCATCTTGCAGTGTGTTCGACCTTTGTCATATATTGCCACGAATAATAACTACGCTTCATTGAATTACCAAAATTGTAATAATAATAATAATAATGACGATGATTACATTAATTAATTACTGTTAGAAGTTATTACTTTAATACACCTCCAGTAATGGTATTACCAAATTGGCCTTTATTGCATAAGCTAAACTCATCTGTGTGTGGGTTTATTCACAGCAAATTTTTTTTACTTTCACTTTTTAGAGAAAGTATCAAATGTTTGAAATTGAGTTTTAACGAGAAATACATATGTTTTAGGGTAGCCTGGATAAGAATAAAATGTTTTTTTTATAGGTTAGTCTGCATGTGCATGTTTGCTCACAAATGAACAATTGTAAGAAGCTTAAACTTAATATTCAATGTACGTTAGTTAGTACTACCGCATCTGACACAAATGTTGCGAGCAACATCAATAAACAGGAAGTGCGGATTTTACAGAATAAATTTTTTGAAATTTTGAAAACGACTATAAAGAAGAATTCTTTTTAACTTGAAATATAAAGTCCCTATTACTTTGATTTGATACATTTTTCTGAAAAAAAAAAAAAAAAAATGTTGGTCTAGTTACTAGTATACTCGCTTTTGGTGCGAGAATTCAGGGTGTGAGGGCAAAGTAGGTGTTGACCCAGTATCGTGAGAAAAATTTGGCGGTTACAATTGTTAGTAGCGTTGATAGTGAAGTACAGATCTAAACGACGAGAGAACAACGGCATGCTTATTACCACACTTCTCCCGCCCCCTCAAATGAAAATCACCGTATGGCATGCCTTGGTTCTTTTATGGGCTGTTGCGTCATAGATTTTTTTTTTAAAGAATCTGCAAAGTTAAATTTTAAATATTATGTTTGTTCAATATTATTG
>JAAEAF010014653.1:0-71217 GCA_011037195.1 Triatoma infestans | reverse complement strand
TGATGATTCAAATTTCCTTTAAACAGTATCCGTTGTAGCATGGTTATTTTTGTTGTTCCTGATCTGTTTCGGATTTTGATCGTTCTGAGTAAGGCTATCAACTTCGTGTATAGAGTTGACTTCAATAATAGTTTTTGTCCCGCACCACATTTGTTTATTGTACCAATATTTAAATTATACTACAGGCAATTAGTCTGGAGCGTGACAGAAACATAAGCTGAAGTTAACCCTCTACACTAACTAGATAGGCTTATTTTGACGATTGAACAGAATCCGAAACCGATCAGGAACAATAAAAAGTTCTTGCAGCCTCCAGCTGTAGAATAGTATACCAATAATCCATTGGATTTGTAACATGAAGCTCACATGATGATTTCTGTAAATCCAATCGTTTGACCTTTTTGTTCTTCTAGGGCTAAAAATCTGCACCAACTACATCGTTCTAAAATTGAAATCTTTCAAAGACATTAATTTTATTTTATTCGCCCGTATCTCAGTTAAAGTTGGCCCAATGATGCTAAAGTATTCAATCGAATATACAAATTAAATTAGACTAAATTTTGCTCTTTCCATTTTTAATTTAAAAAATCAAAATTAAATGAGATGTTGCTAAAGTTGCTGAAATTAATCTAATAATTCAGTTTCTCCATAAAATTAAAAATTCTGGTCTCTTGTTTTTGTTGAGTGTTTTCCATAAAAGGCAAAAAAATATGATCCAGGAAAATGTGGCATTTCTATAGACTTCCTCGCAAAACAATTTCATCTTCTTCAACATTTCAAAAGAAATATTAATGCGTACATACACAAAAACTACTTATAATTTCAGAGTTTCTACTTCAGCCAAAGATGGAAAAACTTTATGTCAAAAAGGTTGTGCTGGTGTTGCTGACACCGGTACCTCACTTATTGTCGGTCCACCTAGAGACATAAAAGAAATTATGGATTTAGTTGGTGCTAAAGTATACCAAGAATTGGGAGCTGTAAGTATAGACTATTAGTTGGCCTATTCATATTTTCTAAGTTATATGATAGTTTTTTTTATAACTATACATCCAGACTGTCTGGGAAACTGGCAGGCACCGCGTCACTTGTAGTAATTCTGATCATCTTATTTCGACTAAACCCTGTTGAAGACAGCCAAGCCTATCATTTAATGAGTCCTACATGGTTCCACATAGTTTTTAAACATAAATTGGCTTGTCATCCTAATAATCCCCAACGACATTGATGGAATATATTTGTTGTAAATATTGTCAGCCATTTGCTTCTTTTCGGTTCTTGGTTATGAATTGTTTTTAACCACCACTCCTGAAATTTGCTGGTTACTCAAAATCTAATGGAATTTTGAATGCCACTTAAAGACTAAGGGCTTTTACAATGTGCTCTCCGATCTAGGTAAGGCAAGCGATACAATGTCTACTTATTCTGATTCCCTGAATATCCAGACATCCAATCAAAAGAACCGAGATTTAGATTGTTCAATAATGCTATGAGGCATGGAGCCTTGAACCGAGCTGAGAGAGACTGAAGGTCTGAGAGACTTTCGCTATCTATGATCCCAACTCTCTCCCAAGAACTTAAATCTCATGTAATTGTTGTGGTGGTTGGTTCTGCAGAGCTGGAAAGCATCAGAGACATTTTCCGTGATAGCCTGCTTCATTTTGTGGTGTATAAACACGTGTGTATAAATTGAATTTGCTCTATGCAAGTCTATGTTATCACACTGTCTAACAAAACACATCCTGAAGATGACCTAACGCCCGAAACCGGTCGATGACCACAAAATGAAGCACGCTACCACGGAAAATGTTTCTGATTAAATCTCATCTACTTTTACCAAGAAGTTTATAGAAGTTAATTCCATTTTTTAGGTGTCGTGCGATGAGCTGGACAAGCTGCCAAACATTACATTCCACATTAATGGCAAAAAATACACATTAAGTGCTGAAGATTATATCATTAAGGTAAAACAAATTGAAATATATGGAGCCATTACGTTACTTGAATGTTAAGTATTATAAGCGAAATATTACTTGATTTTTTTTTTTTTTAAGGTAACTCAAGCTGGTATATCAGTTTGCATTGTTGGTTTCTCTGCAGCGCCAAATATGGAAAAACCATACTGGATTCTGGGTGATGTATTCCTTGGGAAATTTTACACTATTTTCAATGTTGGAGAAAAAACAGTTAGCTTTGCCACGTTGAAATGATAGGTATTAAGAATTGAAGTGATCATAATATAGTTATGTAACAATGAACTAAGAGTTACGGTATTACAATTGAAGATCATAATTTAGATCTCCTGATCGACCAGATCTAGCATTTTTAATAGTACAATAACTTTTTTAAAGTTATCAACATTTTATCCAAGTTTTCATGTAATAATATTAGATTTATTTATTTCTTCCGGAGACATTGAAATTCCCTGCAAAGTTTTTAATGAATTTTACATTATTATCTTATCTATCCCATTGATAAAGTAATTAAGCCAAAGTAGGTCATTTTTTTTCAAATTTAATTTTGAATTTCCTATAATAATGTTCATTAAATAATAATAAATATGTTGTCAAATATTATGTATTAACTGTATTATATCAACTTGTAACTATTATAAATTAAATAAATTATTATTATTTTTTTAATTCTTTTTTATTTCATTTTATTAATAAGTTTTTATTTGAACGTACTGCATAAGAGAAATAGTGCTTTAGTGAAACAGTTATTGTATCAAATTTTCGGAAACGAGTTTTCACAGAAATACACATTTTGAGAATATGTTTCACAAAAAAAAACAATACAAAAAAAATCTGGTGTTAAACACTCACACATCTTTCTCTTACTTCAGTTTTCAAAAATCGTAATAGACAAATTTTAGAGTTTGTGTACCACATTTGATGAAATTCGTTGGAGTTTGTCGAAAACTGAAAAAAAAAAAAAAATGTTCAGGAAAAGTGCACTTCCAGTTTACTAATTTTCTTGAAACTCGAAATTTTGGCCATCTATTTATTTATAATTAATACTGTTTGGATGGTACAGTTGAATAATCAATTATGATAGCACTTTAGAGAGAAACATAACCCCACCACTTCCCCAAAAGCCCCCTTCCTTTAAGACTTCACCAGGAGAAATATTTCAAATAAAAGTTATAGCTCTTAATACGTGCACATCACATTAAATGAAACATTTCTAGTTTACAGAAAATCGTTAGAGCCGTTTTAAAGAAAAAACCAGAAAACTGAGAAAAACATTTCAGTAAAAACGCAATTCCGGTCATCCAGTTTTTTCAATCTCGGAATTTCAACAACACATTTAATTCTAATTAATATTACTTAGATGATAAGATAATATAATAAACTGAAATAGCAATTTAGAAAAAACTAACCCCACCTCTCCCCTAAAAGTGTCCTTAAATGAATTTTCCTAGAGAAATGTTTTAAATAAAATTTGTAGCTTTTTGTATGTATAGTTGAAGAAAATCGTCGGAGCCATTTTTGAAAAAATCGCAAAAAAGTACAAAAAAAAAAATAGTAAAGTGGTACTTCCGGTTGAGGAATTTTCACAGATAACCCAACTGTCGAATCCCCTATGGTGACACCGACACGGAATATCAAGTTTCAACTTTCTACGGTTTTTCGTTTCTGAGCTATGCTCTTCACATTCTCACATACACACACAGACCATTTGCTAAAAAACACTTTTTTGGACTCAGGGATGTTTTTGGACGCCTTGACGTTTAGTACTGCCACATTGCTAATAACCAACTTGAGTGTTGTACGGCTCTTTATCACCGTTATTTATTCTGTACTATTGAAGTCACTTAAAGGGAAGGGAATAGGTAAGTGGTTAGCGTACTGGACTTCCGCGCGGAGGACCCAGGTTCGAGTCCAGTGTAATGTGATAACAAGAAGGAAAATATATAATTTTTAATTATAAAAAATTGTAACTAGTGGTGCCAGCCAGTCGCTATTATTGAGGTCAAGAGCCGCGGTCAGTGCACGGTCAAAGGGACCGCCAAAGACACACTGCTTTCAAAAGGATCATTATACGGTCAGTATACAGAAGCCGCCTGGCCAATATACAAGGGTCAACAAATCACTCAAAAGACCACCTGGCTACAGTCTTTTGATAACCGCCATCACCTGTTGCCACACCTGTTCACCGACCTATTCAAGACCTAGGGTCAACACACGGCAAGAGATGTTTTAGTGTGACCCGTAATTACACACTTGTCAATGTGTGAGTGATGGCAATATAACGTCTCTCCACAGGAAGAGGGGAGGATTATTCTTCAGTATATTATCAGCATAACATCAAGATTCTACCAGTGACATAATTCATACATCGGAGCGCGTCCCCTATCTAAGTATTTAAACATATATTTATTTATCATCATTATAGTTGTGCATTCTAGTTACAATTTAAATCATTTTAAATTAATTGTAGTTTATCTTTTCAAACGTTTAAATTATTGTTAAAATATACATATATATATCTATTTTCGTAAATTAGTAATTCATATTCCGAGTAACAACTCTCTAAAAATCTCTAACTCCCAACTATTCATCGCATCATAACCCTCTTCAAGACATCTGATTCCATCACACCAGCTGTGCTGCCCTTAGATTTTTTCTTACTAGAAACCTCTACAGCTTCGGTGATGAATAGTGTTGTTGTCCGTAGCTAGAGAAAATTGCTTGGAGGCCGGCAGTATACTGAGAAAGCTCCCGGGGGAACAACAGATAAGTAGTTTGCAGTGCGTATCCCCTTTAACCTTAAAAAAAAAAGAAAAAATAATTCGCATATTTATTTTAATAAGACAATATTATTGTAATTATTCAAAGTAATACAGCTGTAAAATTAAGTTATTTAACCTAGAAAAAAAATCCGTTTCAACTCATAACAATTAACAAGCAATGTAAATCATAATTTCGTGTTTTTGAATTCATGCACTGATGCTTTTTTTTAAAATAAAATGCTCTCAACTTCAAGTAACATTTAATTCCAGTTTCTCTGAAATGTATCAGAACATATTGAAACTAATTTTGTCTTTAATTACTTAACGTAGATGCGGAAATAAATGATTAACCATTTAAAACTAGTAAAAGTAAGTTATTACCCTATTTTTTAAAATATATTTTCATAATATCTCAACAAAAAAACTAAACATTGTAAAGAAAATTTTGAAAAATCTGTCGAAATTTAATGATATTTTCAAATCACTAACTTTGGATATTCTGGTTTTTCAGAATAAAACTATTAACATGGTAATCATGGTTCTAATTGTTGTTATTCCGTTTATTAGCATCATCATTTCTCCAGTTTCTAGCCAATTTCCGTAAGTATCATGCAGATTTTCGATTGGTTTTAATAACAATGTTAAATCAACTTGAAACTTATCAATATAAAATATTACTACTATAAAATATTAAATAATCCAGTCATATAACTTTTAAAATTACAGCTTTTAAATTAGAATTACAAATAGAAGTGTATATATTTAGTTTAAAAGTCTCACACAAATCCTGTCACGGCGCCACAATGTTAAATCAACATGCACAATATTGTAGATACATAAGAATAGAACACAGTTTTCACAATTAAAGTTCACTATATTTCAGATTGCTCAGTATATAAACATACAAATTCTTCAGAATACGGCAACTCTCCGCTTTAAACAGTTTGATACAACAGGTAAAAAAATATACAAACAACGAATTTCGCAGTAGTTCTGCGCCAGCAGTAACAACAATACAGTACTAAAAGTAGATGGTCCCATGAACCATTCTTTTACCTTCCTTGTATCGATTAGTTCGATAAATTCACCAATTATCCAACATACAATGTTTAGTTAATAAACTATTGCTATCTTCAATTTAATAAATCGTAATAAGCTTATTGATTATGTGTTCATTATTTATTTTAAGCCTTAAATTGTATTTTAATAATTCGCAAACTAATTAAAATAAATAATTAGTTTACATTGCCATCACATGTGATTTTGATGCTACACAATTACAATAAATGTTGCTCATAAGTATAAAAAAAAAACTGGTGTACACATTCACACAACTTCCTGTTCACAAACTACTTTTTGAATTAGTTTTCCGAATAAACTCATTTAAGGAGGTTTTGGAGGTTAAGCTTGTGGCGGCCCCCTGTGGATCTCTAAAATTTTAGGTTGGCAACAAACACATATCATTCACACACACGTTATCGATATATATAACCTTCTCACTCCTCGCCCCTTCCTTGTTCCTAGCTTCCTTCAACCAAGTGGTTCATGTTGCGTAGAACATTGTATCTGTGTTTTATTATTAACAATAATAACGTTTTTTTGTGAACATTGTTTGTTTTCTTTGGTGGACCCTTGCCTCTTTGTGAAGTCATTTCATAACACCGTCAAGATACTTCACCAACAAAAACCAACGCCACCACAAGAAAGTGGTGACCCCGACGTGATCAAGAGGTCAACCAGGTACATTATTTTCAGATTTTATGTTTGACTCTCACAAACATAAAATCTGAAGGCGAGAGTAGCTCACAAGTGGCCCGCGTAACTATAAAAATTCCACCTCTATGGAAAAAGAATGTCAAAACGTGGTTTTTTCAAGTGGAATCTCAATTTATAACTTCGGGCATTACTAACGAAGTACTAAATTCCACTACGTTATAGGATCTCTGGAAACGGATGTGGTCGATCGGATTTCAGACCTTATTAACAAACCACTATCCGCAACCCCATTCACGGAATTAAAAGCGAGACTAATTCAAGAGTTCGAAGAATCTGAACAAAGAAAAGTCAAAAAGTTATTAAATGAACTAGAATTAGGGGACAAAAAACCATCAGACCTTTTGCGCGAGATGTGCGCGTTAGCAGGAGACCACATAACGGATGATTTCCTCCGAACTATGTTTCTTCAACGGCTCCCAACGGAAGCTCGCACGATTTTAGCAACAAGCCAAGAGCTCACTCTGGATACTTTAGCCAATATGGCTGATCGAATTGCAGAGGTATCTACCCCTCATTTTATTTGTTCACAGGACACTCAACCACGCGAAGATCGATTATCACGATTAGAAAAACACTTGGTAGATTTGTCAAACCAAATTGCCGAACTAAAAATACACAATAATAACACCAGGTCGAGATCTAAATCAGGACAAAGGAAATATTACAATAATAATTTCTGTTGGTACCATCAGCAATTTGGCTCGAGAGTAAAAAAATGTACCAAACCATGCACATTTCAAGTGAAATCAACTCTTCAACACGCGGAAAACCAGCAGCCCCCCGTCTAGGCGCGGCTACAGATGGGGAGGGCGAAACTTCCTGCCGCTTATTAATTCGAGATCGCAAATCAGGTCTGTCGTTCCTCATAGATACAGGTGCCGATCTTTCTCTATTACCTCCAGACTCAACTGATCTCCGGAAACCATCACCAGTCACCCTCTACGCAGCAAATAACACTCCAATAAAAACTTATGGCGAAAGACTTCTAACACTTAGATCTAGGCTTAAGAAGAATATTTTCTTTTGTTTTTGTTATTGCAGACGTATCAAGGCCCATTCTTGGAGCAGACTTTCTTCAGAATTTTGGATTACTCGTCGACCTCCGAAGTAAACGCTTACTAGACTCAACCACATCACTAACGGCAGGTACTCAGAAAATTTACTCACCTTCAGCCAGCATTACAGCTCTTAATTCTGGCATTTTACCTGAAATTACTAATTTGCTCAACAAGTATGGCATTATCCGAACCACCCTTCAGGCTACACAAATATCAGCTCCCACCAACGTTCAGCATTACATAACAACAACAGGACCACCCTGTTACGCGAGACCAAGAAGACTACCGCCAGACAAAATGAAGGCTGCGAAAGCAGAATTTGAATACATGGTCCAAAACGGGATTTGCCAACCTTCCAAAAGCCCATGGGCTAGCCCACTTCACCTTGTTAAAAAGAAGTGCGGCGATTGGCGTCCCTGTGGCGATTTTAGGAAACTCAATTCACAGACGATACCGGACAGATACCCTGTGCCGAACATCCAAGACTGCTCTGCGGCATTGCAAGGCTCCTCTATTTACTCCACAATCGACCTAGTCAAAGCTTATTTGCAAATTCCAGTTCACCCAGATGACATCCCTAAAACCGCGGTTACTACGCCGTTTGGTCTTTTTGAATTTTTAAGGATGCCGTTCGGTCTTCGTAATGCTAGTCAAACATTTCAACGTTTTATTGACTCAATACCTCGAGACCTACCTTTTGTCTTTGCATATATAGACGATATTCTAATATTTTCAGCCAATCTGGAAGACCACATCAAAGATCTGTCCAAACTTTTTTCAAGACTAAAAGAACACCATATAGCAGTAAATGTCAGCAAAAGCCGTTTCGCACAAAATAGAGTTGACTTTCTGGGATTTTCAGTATCATCGAAAGGAATATCACCCCTACCATCAAAGATCGAGGCCATATTAGACTACCCCAAACCTTCCACGGTCGCTGAACTAAAAAGGTTTCTGGGAATGGTAAACTTCTACCATAGATTCTATCCCAGGATGGCACATCTGCAGGCCCCTTTACATCTAAGCGTTGACTCCAAAAAGAAAAATAACCAACCGCTCACCTGGACTCCAGAGATGGACAAAGCATTTATGGAATGTAAGAAAATTCTGCACACAGACATCATTCTAACATTTCCATCACCTTCATCCAAAATATCGATTATGACTGACGCATCAAATGTCGCCATTGGCGGAGCAATACATCAACTTGAAAATGGTCATCTTCGACCGTTAGCATTCTTTTCCCGTAAGCTAACGCCAGCAGAAAAAAACTATTCGACCTATGACAGAGAACTGCTAGCCATCTACGCAACTATTGCAAAATTTTCATACCTACTCGAAGGAAGAAACTTTACAATATTCACGGACCATCGACCTCTCACTTACGCCTTTACCAAACCAAATGAAAAACTTTCACCTCGGCAGCTCCGACAACTAAGTTTCATCAGCGAATTTGCTACAAACATTCAGCATGTACAAGGAGAAAATAATGCTCCAGCAGATGCACTCTCTCGTATAGAAACAATTATCAAGCGTACCATATCGCCGGCGGACATCTCGCTAGCCCAGCAGAAGATGACGAACTGAAAAAACTTCTCACCCGCGAATCGAGCCTCAACCTCAAAAAACTGCGACTTGAAGATTCAGAACTTTACTGTGACGTGTCCACTGGACGAATCAGACCATATGTTCCTACCAGTCATAGAACTTTGATTTTTGATCATTTCCACAATATTTCCCATCTTGGAGGTCGAGGAACTTCCTGCATCATCGCAGAACGATTCATATGGCCGGGAATGCAACGGGATATAAAATTGTGGGTTCGTAATTGTCAATCATGCCAGTCATCAAAAATCAACAGACACGAGAGGACACCACTTACTCAGTTTTTGAAACCTACGAGCGTTTTTCACACATCCACCTTGATATTGTAGGCCCTCTTCCACCGTCGCAAGGACACTCCTACCTACTAACGTGCGTGGATCGTTTCACCAGATGGGTCGAAGCGTATCCATTCTGACCAGTCTGCAGAATCTATTGCCACAACGTTTTTCAACAATTTCATTGCTCGATTCGGTACCCCTTTGATCATAGTTACTGATCAAGGAAGGAATTTCACCTCGTCACTATTCCATCAGGTAGCTTCCTTACTCGGAATACAATTACGTCACACAACCAGCTATCATCCACAATGCAATGGCCTTATAGAGCGGCAACATCGCACAGTCCACTTTCCCAAAACTCTGGACGATTTTGTCTCTTCCTAAGAGGGGGAGTGGTGTGGCGGCCCCCTGTGGATCTCTAAAATTTTAGGTTGGCAACACACACATATCATTCACACACACGTTATCGATATATATAACCTTCTCACTCCTCGCCCCTTCCTTGTTCCTAGCTTCCTTCAACCAAGTGGTTCATGTTGCGTAGAACATTGTATCTGTGTTTTATTATTAACAATAATAACGTTTTTTGTGAACATTGTTTGTTTTCTTTGGTGGACCTTTGCCTCTTTGTGAAGTCATTTCAATAACACCGTCAAGATACTTCACCAACAAAAACCAACGCCACCACAAGCTTATCTCAAAAAAGTGGTTTTTATTTAGTTTTAATAAAGTGTGTAAACTAAGTTTGCCCTGTGCAAGCCTGTGCAATCCTGAAGATGGGCGAACGCCCGAAACCGGTCGATGACCACAAAATGAAGCAGGCTACCACGGAAAATGTCTTTAATGAAATTCATTGGTGTTTACGTGGAGAAAAATTGCAGAAAACTGAAGAAAAAAAAAAAAAAACCTATTCAGTCAAATCTCATTTCTGATCTACCAATTTTTTTCAAACTCAGAATTTTGGCATTACATTAATTGTAATTAATATTACGTAGTTGAAAATGTGGATGGGTCCGCAATACTGGATAACATCTGGTATTTTATCCGTTGTAGCATGCATAATGATTTTGTTCCTGATCGGTTTCGGATTTTCATCCATCGTCAGAGCAAATTCATCAAATTCGTGTAGAGAGTTCATTTCAACGTAATATTTCTGTTAAGGTAAGTCCCCACCGGGAGACAACATCGTGCAATTGTCTATAGACATTCGAGAATATTATCCATAGACTGTTGGGAACAAGTTGAAAAACAATTTGTAGACTTAGTCACGCATCCATACGTAAATACAATGTCTCGGGTTAGTATTGGAAGCATTCTTCGTAATGGCCAGAGACATAGCTGCTTGTGGGTTGATAGCCGCTTCGTTATTATTTTTGAAAGTAAAAGCAGAAAAAGAAAATCCAAGGATAAAATCTCTTGGTTAAATTGAGATTGGAAGATGCCATGGAATTCTGGAATTTCACACGGGTAACGGGACGGTCAAAATCATGGGGGGGGGGGGGGAGTGATTTTGAAGATTTACTTCTAATGGTTGGGGGAAAAATCGGCAAGCAACTCACGAATTATTTCCGGGAAACCATCCCAGTTTCTCTCAGGTTGGCCGTCACGCTCCGTTTCCTGGCAACTGGTAGGACTCATTCACCAGCCTAACTAATATAGTTTCCGTTTATAGGACACGTCCAGACTACGAAATGTTGCGCAACATATCGCAAGTTTTCCATTTGAAATGGGTGACCTATAGACATGAGATTTTCGTCTATGGAGAAGTGCAGAACACCCAAATTGTTCCCAACTGCATATCGACAATCGCAAAACTTTGTTCTTAGGCACAAGTTGCGCGATTTTATCTACCGGTGTGGACAAGGACTTACACTCACACTTGTTGGTTGTATATGTTTAAACATGAATTTAGAGTGTATGAAAGTAATTGCAGATTTGGACCGTGAATATAAAATTACAACACAGAGTCAAAAATCTTTATTAATCAAAACAATGACTATTGACATCAAAAACATTTCGGTTACCAGAAACAAGTTTGTTTATTCCAGCAGCGTAAAAATTCGTGTTTTAGGAAACGACGAATGCTTGGAAAGCATTTTTTGCATCGTGCTGGTTGTGGAAGCATCTCCCCTGCAAAACTTTTTCGAGGTGTTTGAAGATGTAGTGGTTGGTTAGCGGCGAGAGGCCAAATGAATATGGCTGATAAGGCAAAACTTCGTCCAAATTTTAAAAAACGTTGGTTGGTACGAGTGCCTGTCGGGCGTTTTGATAAAAAAGTATCGCTCCCATTCCGTTGACCAATACTGGCTGCAGGCCGGTGCATGTTAGGTGCAGTTTATCGATTTATAGCATACTCCTTAGATGTAAGTAAGCCAGGATTCAGTAAGCTGCAATGGATAGACCGGCAACAGACTGCCAAACAGTCTGTGCCAAAGTAGTACAATATTCTATTTTTTGGCAGAAGTTTCTAAAATTTAACATTTCATTGCAAGTCTCAATCCGACCAGCATATGGTTGGATTCGTTGTTGTTGTTGCTGTTGTGTAGAGTTAGTGCAGTCGACACTCCAAACAAAAAGATTATTTTTTATGTTCGGTCACTTCATCATGCATCTAGAGTATCATCTTCATCATGTATCGAGCTTCTTCTCTTTCCAATTTACTTTAGAATGGTCGACATTAATTTCTTCGGTAACTTCTTTGGGTCAATGTAACCAGTTGGTGCCTGGCTATTACGGTTCTGGTATTCAAGATTCTCGTCTCGTTTGCGAAACTTCTCATTGCACTGTACATTAGTTAGCAGTCTCTGGGTCATATGCATTGTTAATGTTGCGTAATCGTTGCTTTCCAATCCATTTTGGAACTCGAATTTGCTTTTTATCTAACATCATTTCCAGGCTAAAATAAATACAAAATAAGCAGTAAACAAAGAACATTAAGATCATATATAACCATAGCAATATTTTCTGATTCTGACCATGGATGAAAATCCGAAATCGGCCTGGAACAACAAAAATAAGCATGCTAAGACGGATTATATCCCAGCTGATGTCCAGCATTGCGGAACCATCCACATATTCGATAACTATATTTACTTAAGAATGTGTGCCGATATTAAATAGCAAATTTCAGAAATGTATAAAACGCTATTAATTTAGCGTTCATTCTATAGTTGTATATAACATTTTAAGATTAGTTTTTTAAGATAAACTTAAATTGAATTGGATGAATTATTTATTATTCTTCTATCTGGTCTAACTGATAGAAACCAAGTTGCTGTTATGTGACGACATTTAGCGCAAGTATCTTTTATACATTTCTTGACCTATAATTGTGATTTTATATAAGTTACTTAGTTTATGGTACACAAAATTAAAGTTTTTTTCACTTTCTCTTACTCCTAGTAAGAGGAAGTATTATAATCGTGTCAAATTTTCGTTATCCACGTTATCGTGTCGAGTTTTGAGATCCACTGAACTCCAAAAAAAATCGATTTTAGTAAATGATCTGTGTGTGTATGTATGTAAATATGTACGTATATATGTGAACAGCATAGCTCAAAATGAAAAATCGTAAGAAAGTTCAAACTTGATATTCCGTTTAGATCACCATGGGATCCCGAGAGTTAGGTTATCTGTTAATATTCCTTAAACAGAAGTACAACTTAACTAATTTTTTTTTTTTTACCTTTTTGCAATTTTCTCAAAAATGGCTCCAACGATTTTCTTGAAACTTAGTGTATCAACTATACACACAAAGAGCTACAACTTTTATTTGAAACATTTCTCCGGAAAAATTCATTTAAGGGTACTTTTGGGGGAGGGTTGAGATTACGGTTTTCTTCTAAAGTGTTATTTCGGTTTATTACACAATTCTATCATCTAAATAATATTAATTAGAATTAAATATATTGTTGAAATTCCGAGGTTGAAAAAAAAATTCTGATGATCAGGAGTGCGTTTTTTTACTGAACAGCTTTTACAATTTTGGCGATTTTCTCCAATTTCAATTAAATTTTATATACTAACTATAAAATTTGTCAATCATAATTTTGAAAACTGGTGTAGAAGATATTGTGCGATTATATCACACCAGATTTATTATTTTTTTTTTTTAATATATCAAAGAGAATAAAATATATATATATAAATAGAACGTTATTAATAAAAATAAGTGGAAGCAAAAAAAAGTAAAGAAGTGTAGGAATAAAGCAATCTGAAGGGATAGCCGGACATCAAAGAGACAGAATCTATCCTCTCAAGAGGCTTACCAAACCAGCATATTTCTTTATGTTATATCCCTTAGGAAAAGGAACAGATATCGAAAAATTCAAAAAGTTCCACTACTATAATTTTAGTCTTTTTAATCATATAGTTCATATAAAACAAAATAAGAAAATATCACAAAATAACCTTCCTAGAATTTTAACCGAAATATAATAAAACATAACCTTATTCTATTTCAATCCCAATTTTATCTGGTATTGAGGTATTATTTGAAATTTAATCAAATAATATTCAGTAATTTTGTAATGATTCTGGTATAAATAAAGATGTGGACAAAATAATTTAAAATAATTTAACATCAAAACCTGTGAAATATTGGGGGGGGGGTTCATAAAAAATTATGAGATTCCAAAGGAATAAGAAAAACTGTCATTTTATTTTATTTCAATTGCAATTTCTTTTGTCAATAGTGTAGGGGTAGTGAACCCCCACCACTCATCCACTCTAGCGGAGAGAAATAGCCCTTCTCGCAAAGAGAGGAGAGGCTCGGCCAGTGTATATATACAGGGTGACCAGAGTTATATGCTCCACCCACTTTTTTTTTAAACGGCGGGAAATTTCGAAAAAATAGAAAACACGTATTTAATCATTTTTAGTCTAGTTTATTTTCAGTGATTGATCCATTTTTTTAAACCCCAATATCCCGAGATACAGCATCCAACTTTTTTTTTCAAATGGAACATTATATTTTTTTTTGCATATTTTTATAGTACTTGAGCCTCTAAAAAAAAAAAAAAAATTTTAAATCGGTTAGGTTTTTCAAAAGTTATGGTAATTTAAAATATGAAAAACAAATTTCAGTTTAATGTCAAAATTACCTTATTTTTTCTTTAAAGAAGCTCTTCAAACTGGGCACCATGAACGCATAGGCAAGCCAAAGCTCTGGACTCCCACGCTCTGTTTATAGCAGCACTTAGGTGGAAAGTCAACATCTAGGCAGGCTAGAGTTATTCGACGTTCCATATCTTCGACTGAAGCCACGGGATTAAGGTTACAGTACACTTTATTTTTTAGATATCCCCACAAAAAATAGTCCATTGGGGTTAAGTCCGGAGATCGAGGTGGCCATTGGATCGAACCATGAGTTCCTAACCACTTTTCGTGGAAATTTCTGTCCAGGTAACGTTGAACAACTCTCGCATTATATGCCGGGCAACCATTTTGTTGAAAATACATACCTAACCGACGTTTTAGAGGAACATCTTCAAGCAAAACTGGCAAAATGTCTCTTAAAAAAGTTAGATACCTTTCACCAGTTAAGTTCCCTCTGTAGAAGTATGGGCCGATTAGTTGGTTTCCTCAAACTCCACACCAAACATTTGTAGAAAAAACAACCTAATGGCGTGTGGCGAATGTAACTTGTGGATTTTCTTCTGCCCATATTCTAAAGTTCCAACGATTAAGAAGGCCATTGTTGGTAAACTTTGATTCATCAGTCCATAAAATTGTGCATTTTTTGTCCATTTTTTGTGGGGATATCTAAAAAATAAAGTGTACAGTAACCTTAATCCCATGACTTCAGTCGAAGATATGGAACGTCGAATAACTCTAGCCTGCCTAGATGTTGACTTTGCCACCTAAGTGCTGCTACAAACAGAGCGTGGGAATCCAGAGCTTTGGCTTGCCTATCCTTTGATGGTGCCCAGTTTGAAGAGCTTCTTTAAAGAAAAAATAAGGTAATTTTGACATTAAACTGAAATTTGTTTTTCATATTTTAAATTACCATAACTTTTGAAAAACCTAACCGATTTTAAATTTTTTTTTTTTTAATTTTTTTAGAGGCTCAATTACTATAAAAATATGCAAAAAAAAATATAATGTTCCATTTGAAAAAAAAAAGTTGGATGCTGTATCTCGGGATATTGGGGTTTAAAAAAATGGATCAATCACTGAAAATAAACTAGACTAAAAATGATTAAATACGTGTTTTCTATTTTTTCGAAATTTCCCGCCGTTTAAAAAAAAAGTGGGTGGAGCATATAACTCTGGTCACCCTATATATGAGAGATAGGCAATCAGAGATCATTCAGATAGAATTCAGTTGATTCACACATCAGATATCACTCCGTTATTATAACTCTCATCTCTCCGTATATATCATTTAGCCACGTCAGTCTGTCAGTTCAGTTCAGTAGTTCTTAACTCTATAGCGTAAAGTCCTTGGCAGTCAGTCATATATACTTATATCAATTACATATCTTAACCATCTTAAGGTGTTTATCATTCATCAAATCAACCAACCAAGCATCTCCTCACAACATCCTTACAATAGTTTTAGAGAGAGAAGAGTATAGCTAAGTGGTTAGCGTATTGGACTCCCATGCGGTGGACCCGGGTTTGAGTTCAGCAGTGCTACCCTTAGATTTTTTCTTCCTAGGAGCCTCTACAGCTCACTGCCCGGTGACGTAATAACGAGAGAACACTGCCCTGAGGCCGGCAATGCTCTGGAGAAAGCTCCGGGTGCCAATGACCATACATGTTTGACGCGCCTTAAATTAAAAAAAAAGAAAGTAATTGTTGATATATGAATCTTAGCGCAATAATATTACAATGAGCAATACCGTAACTAGAATTTGGACCCCCTTCCTGCAAAATACTACTGAGGGCTCCTATAATAAACAAAACAAAAATATATATATATATATTTTTTTTTTTTACTTTCTTCTTACTCCTAGTAAGAGGAAGTATTGTAAATCGTGTCAAATTTTCGATATCGAGTTTCAACCGGAAATCTCCGTTTTGAGGTCCCCTGAGTCAAAAAAAAAGTGGTTTTGGAAAGGGCTACAACTTTTATTTGAAACATTACTCTGGAAAAATTCATTTAAGGGCACTTCTGAGAGGGGTGAGGCTAGGTTTTAATCCTAACGGCTTATTTCAGTTTATTAGACAATTCTGTCATCTAAATAATATTAATAAGAATTAAATATGTTGTTGAAATTCCGAGTTTGAAAAAATCGGATAACCGGAAGTTCTTTTTTTTACTAAATGATTTTTTATCACTTTTTCGCGATTTTCTTGAAACTTCGTTTATAAACTACACATACAAAGAGCTACATCTTTTATTAAAAACATTTCTCTGGGAAAATACATTTAAGGGTAATTTTAGGGGAGGAGGGGTGGGGTTACAGCTTCCTCTAAAGTGGTATCATAGTTGATCATTTAATTCTATCATCCAAACAAAATTAATTAGAAATAAATAGATGGCCAAAATTCTAAGTTTTTAGGAAAATGACTAAGCCGGAAGTGAGCTTTTATTGACCTGTTTTTTCAGTTTTCGACGAATTGCGTTATATTTGGTACACAAACTATAAAATTTGTCATTTATAATTTTGAGACCTGGAGTAAGAAACGTGTGTGAGTGTTTCACACCATATTATTTTTTTTTTTTTCTTAACGTAGTAACTCTACGCGTTGGAAGTTTATTTTACGTGCTCCCTTTAAAATTGCATGTATTTCTAGAGCTTAAAACAATCAAAATTTGAAAACAATTATTTCTATTCGCAAATAATTACTATAAGCAATTGCTTATAATAAACAATCTGCTCAATTCACGCAGATCTCTGTCGGAAGCCCTTATATAAGCCAAAAAAGTTCTCATTAAATCAGCCATATTAGCTAATCGATTGTTAGAATAAGAGCTAACTATATTGCCCTTCAAGTAAGTAACACAGATCAACCACTGCTGCTAACAATATTATCACTCACCGCTCGGTTTCTCACCACTCTCTTTCTCCTCGCTAGTTCGCTAAAATCCCAAAAATATTACTATCAATTATTCATTTTATTTTTAATTTAATTTTTATTTACATATATGTATATATATGTAATATATATTTACTGCCATATCATATTGTATATTAATCTTAATCACTTTTTTATTTGCATTATAAACAATTTTCATTAGATTAAAAAAAATAAATAAAAATAAAATTTATAATTAATTAAAACAAAGCTTAATTTATACTTAATTTGCAATGTATTATTCTTTAAAAACAATTTGTATCGATAATTGTGTAGCTCTTGCATTGCGAGTTCTTGTACATTTAAGTTACGTAATTGTGACAAAGTTACAATAAAATTATGACAAAGTTATATATGTTTTTAGTTCGAAACACTTTTTAAAAAGATATATTTTATTTAATTGGAAATTACAATTTGGTTTAATGTTTTTTTTTTTTTCCCCCAAGGGTTCTGTACCGCGACCATTTCTTGATCTATTGTACCCCCCTCTGGTGCCACGTCCAGATAATTTGGGGAAATATTATTTCATTGGTGTAATTCGGTCGGAGGGTTATCAGCGCACTACCAACCTCTAGACAGTGTTCTTACATTGCATTGAACCATGTCCAACTTCTAATAGAGAGCTGTAGAGCTCATAAGGTCAAGATAATTTAAATGCAGCGGCTGCTTAGACTCAACCGACTACCTCGCTAAAGTTGATCTAATCCCACAGATGCGTATTTATATAATTTAAATTATAATCTGTTTCTTCAATTTTTACTTTGAAGAGGATTAATGCGGCTGTATCAGTTCTTTTAGATTTGAATTAACTTCCAAAGAAGCCTAGGCAATCCCAAGCTAGCTCATCTATAGCACCCTCTCCAGGTTTAACTCCCTGAGGAATCTCAGGATCCTGGAAGGTTCTAGGGTAGGTATTTCTTCCTCCCCTATCTGGTAACAACCCAGACAACTAAATCTTCTTTGAATGACGGCATCACAGTCCGTGAGGAGATGTATCGGAGTTTCCTCCGCCTCTCCACAGAATCTGCATATGCCGTCACCTACTAGGCCAAGCTTTCTCAGATGCCCCCTGAGTCTGCAATGCCCCGTAAGGGATCCCGTAAGAATACGGATCTTATTCTTACTCAGATACTGATGTAGGCTTTCGACCTTTCCTGCTTATAACCGCCCAGACAGACCTTGGCCTGCCTCAGTCCCGGGATGGTGTTCCAGAGACGAGCTCTTTTAGCCACCTCCTCCTTCTTGAATTCTTCTAGAAATACTTGGTCACTGACTCCACAAAAGGGCTCTGGCCCAATAAGGGAAGATACAGCGCCTTCCTTTGCCAGGGCGTCAGCTGCCTCATTACCTTCCACGCTGACATGTCCCGGCACCCAATGTAGGGTAACTTTATTGCTCCTGCCTAGTTTGCCTAGGCAATCCCATACCATTTTAGAACTGAGTACGTAAGAGCTCAGTGCTTTAATGGCCGCCTGACTGTCGGATAGGATAACTATCTCCTGATTCCGATATCCCCGATCAAGGTTCAACTGAGCGCACCTTCCAATAGCGTAGATTTCCGCCTGGAAGATGCTAGGAAACCTGCCCATGGGTTCTGAGTGTTTGATTCTAGGCCCAAACACCCCTGCCCCGGTTCCTTCGAGGGTCTTAGACCCATCTGTATACCACTTAATGGCATGCTTGCTAATACTGTCCAGGGCGGATCCATCGCTCCACTCTCCTTTCGTACTTAGCTTCGTAGAAAAATTCCTAACGAAGCTATATTTCTTAGTCATGCTATCTCTAGGAAAGTCCCAGGGGAGGGAGCCTGCAGAAGGGGGCATTCGCCTCCCACCCCCCAGCCCACATCCCCCATGCCCTCCCTAGAGATTCTGAGGAGGGCTCCCTTCGCCGCTCGCTCCACCACTAGGTGGAGCGGTGTGAGATTGAGAATAACCTCAATCCCGGCTGTAGTAGGGCACGTCCTCATAGCTCCCGTCGTGCATAGGCACGCATGGTTCAATGGTTACAATTGGATAATTTAATGATTATTAAATAATAAAGTAAATAGTTATAATTATTATTGATAAAAACGTTATAGTTAAAATTGAGAATTATATTCAATTATTATAATTAATATTGGGAAATTATCAATTTGTTCAAAGGCTAGAATTTATTATTATACTTAAATGTTATAATTATTATTGTACTCAAATATTGAATTATTATTATTATATTCAAACGTTCAAAAGGTTTACCCTAGTTGTATACTTCAACAGGATTTAACGCTTTAATTGTCGCACTGAATAATAACACTAAAACGACTTAACTCACTGTCCTGGTTAACGTAGAACTAGTACTAAACTTGATGGATGTAAAAGAGGAACTGCCCATCTCCGGCGGTGGCATCCTTATATATTGTTATGATATGCTAGCGGTTGCATTCCTTTATCTTCTGCTGAGTCCTTAGGTTTCGTTCATATAACTTTATAATAATATATTTTTTTTTAATTTCCTTGAATGAACTTTTTAATTTTTTTCTTCATAGGGTGAAACTGAAAAGAGTAAATTTAGGAATAAGAAATATCAGTGATTACGTACAAGAAGTAAGCATTTATAAAGAATGTCTATTGAACTACATTTCAAAGAAACAATATGGACAGGAAAGTTTAAGAAATAATATGAATGTAAGCGCAATATTTTGGCTATTAAAATTTGTACATTAATTTGGGGAAATATTATTTCATTGGTGTAATTCGGTCGGAGGGTTATCAGCGCACTACCAACCTCTAGACAGTGTTCTTACATTGCATTGAACCATGTCCAATTTCTAATAGAGAGCTGTAGATCTCATAAGGTCAAGATAATTTAAATGCAGCGGCTGCTTAGACTCAACCGACTACCTCGCTAAAGCTAATCTAATCCCACAGATGCGTATTTATATAATTTCAAATTATAATCTGCTCCTTCAATTTTTACTTTGAAGAGGATTAATGCGGCTGTATCAGTTCTTTTAGATTTGAATTATCTTCCAAAATAAATGCATTCAATAATACTAAAATCTAATAAAAATAAAAAAATAAAAAATTCAATGTTTTTCGTATACGCACTTTTTTGATCTGCCTGTTTACTATGCTTAACAGCTTAACACTCAAATCGCAGAAAGATCAAATTTGATATTCATTATTGATATCTCTAGGGATTTTTAACTTGAAAATATTTCACAAACGAAAAATAGCGCGAAGTTGTTTATAATAATTAATGTGAGAAGGTGAAAATTTAGAGAGGAATGAATTTAGGAATGAGATAGAAATAAAATCACTCCGATAATTTTCTTCAAACTTTGTATATAAACTAAACATACAACGATCTACAACTTTTATTTAAAACATTTCTCTGGAAAAATTCATTTAAGGGCTCTTTTGGGGGGGAGAGTTAGGGTTAGGTTTTTCTCTAAAGTGCAGTCATAGTTGATTATACAATTCTACCATCCAAACAAAATTAATTAGAAATAAATAGATGATCAAAATTCCAAGTTTTAAGAAAATAAGTAAACCGGAAGTGCGCTTTAACTGAACAGTTTTCAACGAACTCCAACGAATTTCATCAAATTTGGTGAACACAAACTTTTTTTTTTTTTTCTTTATTTAGCCATTTACAATCTGTATATAGATACATACAATGAGTAAATATGTTGATGAGATTACAGAGGCGTGAAAAGTAGGAGGAGAGAAACTACCCAGTGGTAGCACTCTCTACGGGATACCAGCTACTGATCAGTCCCGAAGGAAATCTCGGGGCCACTGGCGGTTCAGTCGGCGTGGTGGATTGTCAGGGATGGTAGTGGAGGCGAGAGATTGTACGAAAGGATTAGAGCAGTGAGAGAGAGCAGAGTGAAATTTATTATATTTAGTCTTGGCGAGTTGTTGTACGAAAGGAATGTTGAGGTCGTTATGGAGAGTTAGGTTTGTAACGTAAAAAGGTGCGTCTACTATCTGTCGGAGTAGTTTTGATTGAAACGTCTGTATAGTCCGTATGTTGGTCGGTTTGGCTGAACCCCACAGCTCTAGTCCGTAAGTCCACATAGGTTTTAATATAGTATTGTATATTAGTCTCTTCAGTCCAGTGGGTAGTTTAGAGCGTCTTCCGATAAGTCGGTAGAGAAGTTTGGCCCGTTTAGTGAACACAAACTATAAAATTTGTTAATTACAATTTTGAAAACTGGAGTAAGAGAAATTTGTGTGAGTGTTTCACACCAGATTTTTTTTTTTATTACTTTATATAATTGTACCACCTGCAGTAAAGGGACAGTGATACCTGGTGAACCATAACTGATTTATTAATAAATTATTACTGTTTACAGAATGTAACGGTTCTATATCTTAAATATTTATTTGCAGAATACTTACATTCAATTACAGAAATAGCATTTCATTACAGATTATTTCAATAAATTATTTAAAAACTTGCTATTTAAATAAAATACACAAATTTATAACATTTTCGAGAAAATACTCACCACTATGCTAGTGGTGGTGGTAATCTTTACCTAAGTTATCAATTTATGAGTCTGTCCGCTTTGCTGTTTTAGTAATCCTCCAAATAGATGAGTGAGTGAGGGGGGGGGACTAAGTACTTAATGTGCCTAACCAGAGAGTCTGACGGAAGCTTTAAATCCCCTCAAAACCGGTGCGCTAGTGGTCAGAATTCCTTGTATTATATATTGCATGAAAAGCATCTGTTTTTGTTCATCAAACTCGACCTTCTTCCTATTGCATTAATTCTCAATGTTGCATTGAAAATTAATTTTTAAATTTTGAGTAGTTTAACTAATTAATTTTTGGATGTACTGATAATTCTGGCTAATATTTATTCAAATAGTATTAAACGTAAAAATGTTCCTTTCGAGTTAAATAAACATCAATTTCACCTATAATTTTCTATGGGGGATACCCAAATTCTTCTAAATTAATTATCCTTAATTACTTATAGTTCTTAATTAAAATATTTTTAAGTTCAACAGGAAATATTTTGATTTATCGAAGTATTTGAGATTCCTCCCGAATATATCTGATTGCTACAATTGTTTTTAGCGAATGGTATTATATTGTATATGTGACACACACATATGTATATATGTGTTCGATCGCGGCACATTTGAAGATTAAAGGTGGTTTACAAGGAGTAGTAAATCGGACGAGAGCACTACTTGGTCTGAGCATCGCCCTTATGACTTGCTTATTCAACTGAAGAACTCAAGACCATTTGCAGTTCACACGGTGCTGTCGACAGTCGTACATTTCTCGCTCGTTGATCAGTCTGGCTGAACGTGAAGCTGTGAAAGATGTTTGTAAAATATTATTACACGAGTTCAGAAATCATTTGAAAACCTGGAATAAAAGAAAAAAAAAAAAAAGGCTTGTGTGGGTTCGGGACTGGGTGAAGAGGCGTTATGTACTCGGTGTCACCAATAATATTTGCAAGGAGTTATCCTTGGAAGATTCAAATAGCTACAGAAATTTCTTTAGGATGGAATCAAATCTATTTTTGATTTTGGTCAATAAAGTGAAACCAACGATTTAGAAAAAGGACACCAATATGAGAACAGCAATTCCGGCAGAAGTGAAACTTATGTTACCTTTAGATTCTTAGCTCGCAGCTCCAAGCCCCGATCCCGGTCCCAGTCCTAAAACTCACACATGCCTCTTTTTTCTTCTATTCCAGGTTTTCAAATTATTTCTCAGCTCATGTATTGATATTTCACAAACAACTTTCACAAGTTTCACGTTCAGCCATGACTGAACAACGAAGCGAGAAACGTACGACCGATGAGAGAGCATCGTGTGAACTGCAAAAGGCCGTGAGTTCTTCAGTTGAATAAGCGAGTCGTAAACGCACGCTTTAACCAAGTAGTGCTCTCGTCCGCTTCTCTATTCCATGTGAACCCACCTTAAGTCCTCATTCTTTTTTTCTGTCTATTTCATTTTTATACTCTGTTGTTGTAGTGTCTTTTAGAAAGCTTGCAGATTCACAAAACTTTATTTCTCTTCTAAAAGTCCGCCAGCCTAGTTTCTCACGCTTTTCCCGCACTTTCCCACTCTTTCTCTTTTTTGAACATCGATTTTTCTCATGTTCGCCCCTCCTTACTTTCTCACGCCCTTTTTAGAGAAGTTGCTTGCTAGATTCTGACCAATGAACTACCCAAAAGTTACCGCGCCTCTCCAGTGCATAAAAGTATTTCGTATCAGTGCAGAACCGGCAAAGTGCTTCTTCTTTATATTCGCCCAGCAATAACATTCACTGCTTGAAAGTTATCAGCATCATCTCCGCCAGCATTCGCTTCTTTCCTTTCATCTCCTCGTACGCTTCTCACTTGCCATCACACTTCTTTCCTGACATCCAAATAAGCATACACCACATAGACGCACCACCCTTTCTTTTTTGCTACCTTCATACACAGCTCCTCCTCCCCATTATATTTCTTTCTCTAAACCCTCGTCCCTCTAATCCCCTCTTTCTTCAACTGACACCATTACCAGCTTCCAGTGAGTGTATCGGCTTCACGCTCGCTACAAAATAAGTCTCTTCACTTCCATTTTTATTTTTTATTACAATTTTGACTCTTTCACACATTTCTCGCTTCCAGTGTTGCATCCCGTGTCTACTTCCGTTCCAAGTGTCTGGTTTACGCCCAGACACTGTGTATCCATGCATATGTGTGAAGTGTACGTGTGTGTGGACGAGTGTATTTGAGAAAGAGTGAGAGAGAGCATGATAATCTATAGGTATATCTCAAAACCAAAACACCATAGAAAGCTCAAATAAATTTTACGAATTTACCACCATGTAATCCGAGATGAATGCTTTCGAAAGTGTTAATCGAAAAGACTAAATTGTTTTTGGTTTTTTTTCGAAAGGGCTTCAACAATTATTTTCTTTAAACCATGCAATACGTACTTATAAAGACTATCGTTTTCATTTGTAATACTTTTCACAGGAACATTTTGTTAGCACACATGCACACTCACACACATAAATGCATGCAAACTTCCGACTATTTGCCAGAAATATTCTTAAAACATTTCTTTGCAACCACTATTGTGTATGACCATTCAAATTCGAAAATATTTGCAAGATCCCCAACAAAGGTTAAATTAATAAAAAGAAAGTGAATATGAATAGTTACATAAATCAATCCACATTGCAATTCTTAAGTCTAATTAAAAAATTTGTTAATTCATATTTAACAGCTTTTAATAGTAAGCTTGCCGGATGAATTAATAATTTGGCATCACTTTAAGCTTATTGTGTATTTAATTGTGCAAAATGATATGTTTTTCTGTTTCTTTTAATTCCCAGTGATAATTTAAAATTTGATAGCTGATTAGTTTAATATGAACAATATACGCATTACATTATACACTGTATTAAGCGCCCAATCGTATTGCATACAATCTCTTTTATAATTATTTATCCTATATAAGAACCTTTCAAACATTCTTAGATTTCCCTAAACGATCTTATTTATTTCAAAACCTTTCAATCTTTCAAAAATCAAAACACTTTTTGAACACCATTATTACCGATTTCCATTGGAAACATTAATGAAAACAGATGAAGAAAATTGTACAAGAAAAAATCAATTATTTTATCCAATACTTGTTTAATTCCATCTACCACAATAACAAGAATAATTAATTAATTTTCTAATTACAGCAATAATTGAAGTAAAATTAATTTTTTTTTTGCAGGTTGAATATTATGGAGTTATAGGTCTTGGTACTCCAAAACAAGAATTCAGAGTTGTTTTTGACACGGGTTCTTCAATTTTATGGGTAACTTCAAAGAGATGTCATTCGGATTCTTGCAGTAAGACAAAATAAGTACATTAGTTAATTGTAATATTGAAATTCTCAATTAAATTTCTCTTTGGTTTTAGAAAAGCATAATAGATATGATAGTGCAAAGTCATCTACATTTAAACCTATTGGAACTTCTATAGTAATTGAATATGGGACAGGAAATATTGTCGGCAAATTTGCTATGGACACTCTACTGGTAAGCGCTGTTGTTTTTTTAGGTTTCTTGTTATTGATATATTTGTTTTTAATATAACCTTATTAGTGATCTGTAACGAAGACCATGGCGCTATCTATGGAGGAAACCGTGAACAAAATGGGGTTGTACAGAGGAGGATGTATTTTTGAAACGAGTGGACAAGGTTATGTTAAGACTCTTTTTATAAATGATGCGCGTGTTTACATTGTGAGATCTGACTCTTGTTAAAAAAAAGAAGATTAAGACCAATAATTTGTATATTCTTATTTAACCTATAGTTGAGTTATATGATTTTATTGTATCTCAGATATTATGTGTGTGTGTTTTTTTAATAAATTCTTTGTTGGCTACTCATAAACAAAAAGACAAAATTTTGCTGTACTTATTCCCCTCCCCCCCACCATTCTGATTGTTAAATAACATCATTGCTTTGTGCAATTTCTTATGATAAGTTCAAGGGCATATAATTCAGATCTGCTTACTACATATTTTTATGTCGGGGTGAGTCTTGACTTCTTCGTTGCAAATACTCTCTGAACCACTTAATCTACCCATTATGAAGATTCAGTTTTCAATTCAATTTCTTTCTCACACTACTTGTGTTTGCTTTCTAAGGTAATTATGCAGAAGCCGACCCCCAAAGATGGCAGACCACTAAATACACTAACCTTCTCACGCCCACCTTTTCCTTCACTCATGTGCTGAGCTAAATATTTCGATTATGTACATATCGATTTCTTATTCTTGTTATTAATGTTACTTTTATAGATAATTTTCTTAAATAATTTATTTCTTTTCCTTGATTTAAGCTTTCATATTTTTTTTAATAAACAATTTGCATGTTTTCCAATTATTTCATGATTATTTTCTCTTTAAACACTTCCAATCAAACACACAAATAAAAGTAATATGAACCGTTATCGGTCGCTTTTTTTTATCGCTTTAATTTGTATATATTGAATATTTATAATTGTTGACTAGCAGCTCATTTATCCTGGTGATCGCTCATCTAATAAAAAAGCGACACGCGCCGTGCAACACATCTCAAGGTGGTGTGGAAACTGTTGCAAAAAGAGATTGCTAAATTATTTTACTAGTTGCAGTAGGTGTAACAAGACGATAAACAATGAAATCGAGATTATCGATGTTATGGAGTTTGTAGTGACTGTGATAGAAGAGTGGGACAGAGAAGGTTAGTGAATTTTTAGTGGTCTGCCATCTTGGGGGTCCGCTTCTGCATAATTACCCTTTATGAATTTGCCGACTTGATCCTTGTCTTTCTCATTATGTCTTCCAAATCGGTAACATCACAAAGAATATTATTAGCTTTAAACAGATTTCTATTTTTATACCAACCGTTTTACATAATTTTCTCACACGCGTCAGAAACTCCACTTATAAGTGCATTCTTAATAAAAGAATGATTTATGCTTTTGGCTTGTTGTTAACCCAAATATATATAAAACTCGCTGCCATGTGTCGCTTCTATGAGTCTGCCTTCTATTTTCTTTTATTAATATTTATGATTTTACATTTATTGAGTCTAATTGTCATGCTAATATTACAAATGAACTGTTCCAGCATGATTAAGTAGTAAGTAATGAAGTAATGCCTATTTTTTTCAAAGGGGGTTAACGTTAATTACCAAATTAGATATCGCGGACTGATGGTGGGGTGGGGGACCTACTTTTCCATTAACATTTTTTTAATGAATATAAAATTGAGCAGTTAAACGCAAGGATTCGGAACAGGGGATCTCCCAGTTACAAGTCCATGCCCATAACCACTACACCAACACCGTTATATAATTTTTGCAACAATGTTGTGACCTTTAATATATGTCAATGGAAGCCAAAACAAACATTCACCGTTGATATAGTTAATAGTATTGGGTATATCGCGACACCTCCTACAGATATCATCCATTATTGCAGCGTCTTTAACAATGTGCTTCTTATAATAAGTAGTTCCCAATAACTTGAGCTTGGATAGCCAATATAAATCAATAAATCAGACTGTTTCCGCAAAAGGTTCGCTCCTAAGCGAAAAGAGCAAATAGTAATAATTTATTATTATTATTACTTTCTCCAATTTCTATAAATTCCATAAATTTTGTCCTCTTAATATACATTAATTATGGAATTCTATAGGGGGAATTTTGTAATAGTTTAATTTCATATATCGATGAGAACACCTTAATGGCTGTTCACAAATTACTTATACAAAATGGGTACCTCCTGGACGCCCTGCACCCAGTCTAACAAACCTCTCCAACTATGGCAAAACATCAAAGACTATTAAAGATAAAGAGAGAGAGAATATTTAATATAATAATTCTTGATAATGACACCCTTAACTGAGTAATAAACGACACACATTACTTAAGACAAAAACAATGATTTTTGTTGTTTTTTTTTTTTTTTTTTTTTTTTTTTTTGAATTTAAGGCGTCTCAACATCTGTGGTCATTTGCGCCCGGAGCCTTCTCAGTGCACTGCCGGCCTCCGGACAGTGTTCTCCCGTTACAGACAACACTGTCCCTCACTGTGATTTGTTTTATACAATCATTTATTCAAAAACTTATTCTGTAAAATGGTACTTCCGGTCAACCGATTTTTTCTTCAAATTTGTAATTCTATCAATACTTCTAAGTATATTAATATTGTAACGTTTTCCCCTGAACTAACTACTGCAACTAGTTTCTAAGTGGGTTCGTTTTTGATAAACACACTAAACTTCTAAAAAAAACAAAAAAAAAACACCAATTTATTGTTTAACCAATAAATTACAAATAAGGCACTTAAACACACTGATTAAACCAACAAAAGTTCTCTTAGTTCACTTTTTATTTACTTCTCACAAACACGCACTTCCGTTTGTAACAAGACTCTCTAAACTCGAGCTGCTCTTTACTATTTATACCAGTGGAGAAGGATCTGTAAGGTTCTAGAACATTCTGGAAGAACCTAGAGCGCGCCACTAGCGCTTCCCAGCGGTCACGAGGAGAACTTGAGGTTCCTGCTTTCTCTCCTAGATGGCCACTAGTGGCTGCGTTACAATATTATGTGTATGGTAAAACCATATATTATACTGAATTGGTATTTTAAAGAAATAAGCATAACGCTACTGTTCCTTCAGAATCCCCCTCCCCAAAAATAATCCATTTTTCCTGGAATATATTACAAATAAAAGTGATAGGTATTTATGTGTGTAGATAGTATACAATGAAATGAAGAAAATCATTTCAGCAGTTTTCGAACAAAATCGTGAAAAACTGAAAAATACATTCAGTAAACTGGGCAACTCCAGTTAATGGATTTTACGCGAAATTTTCGTGTTTAATATCTGGTGGTAAACTATAAATAAAATATCAAGTATGTGCTATGTAATGGCATCCGGCAGAATGCAACCACAGCAGAGAGAACAGAGAGAAGACAGGCCCTCTCTGGTTGACAAAGACTTAAGCAGGCTAGAGTGGGCCTGTCTTCTCTCTGTTCTTTCTGCTCTGGTTGCATTCTGCTGGATGCCATTACATCATTTTTTTATGAAAACACTGTTATAAGGTAGCTATAAGTTTACACAAACTGCACTGGACTTTTATAATGATTTTGATAGAATAAAAGGTGGGAGTAGAGATTATGACACGATGCGATGTATGGTTGAATCTGATCGATAGCTATAGATAGATTCCCACTGGCTTATATACCAGGTTCTCCACTCTAGCCTGCCAAGTCAGAGAGTAGTCTCTGTTAGCCAGAGAGAGCCTCTCTTCTCTCTGCTGGATGCCATTACATGCTACTTGCGATTTTTCTTTTTCTAGAGATGAACTATTATAACACATACAAATACACACACACACACACACACACACACACACACACACCCAGACCGTTCGCTGAAAACATTTTTTTCATTACTCAGAAGTCCTCAACACTTGTATTTCCGGGAAAACTTGATTTCGAAAATTTGATAGAATAAAAGAAAGTAGGAATGAATTGGCTATGCGGATTGTGAAGTCACAAATACGTATGGGAATTTACGTGATTGAAATCGGTCCCTACTATATGTCAAATGTTTCTTTTTTTTATCTAAGGCTTAAGAATTCAATTTTTTTATTTTATTTACTTATACAGAGGATTCAAGAAAAAGGTTGTTCCATTTTTTTTTTTAACTCCTATAGAACCAATTTTTTAACCAAAATTTTTGTTAAGGTTAAACAAAATTTGAATATTTTTTTCCTACTATAGATCAGCGGATTGATAGTGAAAGATCAACAATTTGCTGAAGCATTGGCAGAATCACGTTATCCATTCATATTGTCTCAACTGGATGGTGTATTAGGACTTTCATTTCCAGATAATTCCTTTTCTAACACTAGTACAGTATTGAACAATTTAATTGAACAGCAATTGTTGGAAGAACCTTTATTCTCTTTTTATATTAATGGGTAACGTACGTAAATTTGTTTCATTATAATAATAATAATTCATAGTAATAAAACGTTAGTATAAAAGAATTATTTTAAAATAAAAATATAGTGTAAATTATTGATAATTTAATGCATTTGTATATTGTTAAAATAAAATTATGAGAAAATGAGTGATGAAAATTTCAGAAATCCAAATGATAATTTCGGTGGTGAAATAATATTTGGTGGTACGAATACAGATCGTTTTGAAAGTGAAACATTACAAACAATCTCCATTGACTCTGGAATATATTGGGATATTAAAATTGACAGGTAATCAAACTATGCGAGTTAATATTTTTTTTATGGACATCTTATGAATGTTTTATCACCTACTCTAATTTAACCATGCCCTTATTAAAATATGGATGCCATAATTTGATATAAACATATTTTATATTGACATGTTTTTTCTTCACTAAAACATTAAAAGTAATTTTCAAAAAATATTTCAGCGTCTCTATTTCAAACCTATCAGATAATTTGTGTCAAAATGGATGTTTAGCCCTTATAGATACAGGAAGTTCTTTGATTGTCGGCCCATCAAATGTAATCAAAACTATCCTAAAATTTATCGGTGCAAAGTTACAGTATGGATTAGGATTTGTAAGTTTCTATAAAACAAATAGATAAATTACTGCAACAGGGAAATTATTTTCACTTATTTTAATGAAATAAGTAAATAAAGTACTTTTACTTTTAATCACTAGTGAGTAAAAAAAAAATTTTTTTTTTAATCTCTGCGAGAATAATAGTTTTATAACGGTGTTATCATCTTTCATATATTCAAATTTGAAGGTTTGTATAATAGCGCTGAAATGTATTGTAAATATTAAAGTATTTGGGGGGGGGGTGGGAGATGAAATGCATTTACTACTACGGACTAAAACAGCACCTTGCTTGGACCTAGGCTGGATTCGCTGATTCCAGCACTACATCAGGCCTAGGCCTCTGTCCTATCCCCTCAGGGGTTCCTCTTTTCCTGCTCCTCCAGGCCCTGTTTCTTTTTAATATGTATTTCCCTCAAGTATCTCGCGGTGAGACTCCAACTGGTCTCGCTGGACAGCATCGTCTGTCTGGGGTCTGCCGTCCAATCACCACGCGAAAAATGTGTGCGAGGCATCTTCTTTACTTCCCGAGCAATAGAGGCACTCCTCCTCCTCCTCCTCAGCCTTCCCTATCCTCTTCAGGTCGCCCTGAAGTATCCATGCCCGCTTAGGAGTTGGTTGAGGTAGAAGTCTGTCTCCCCGTGTGGTCTTCTCACCCATTCCTCAACTCCTTTAATCAGCCTGCCAATCCATTGACCCCCCGCTGATCATTCTCCCAGGAGGCCTGCCAATTTCGGAAGGTTCTATTTCTTTTTTCCCTGAAGAGAGTTTCTTTTTTTAATGTTAAAAGTATTAACTTCAATATTTGTTTAATATTTCTAAAACGACTAACTAAAACAATAAATAAATTTCGGTAAACATAAGATTATCAAATTTTAACACTTAATTAACTTAAAATTCCGTTCTCATCCGAAGCTAGCTATCGCCGTTTTCATTAAATAGGAAAAGTTCTCTTATTTTTACCTGGTTTATAAATATTTAGTCCTCACGCGTTAGTCTAGTGGCTAGCGCACTCGCCTTTGGTGCGAGAATTGAGGGTTCGATTCCCGTGAGGCCAAAGTCGGCGGTGTTGACCCAGTATCGTGATAAAAAGTGAGAAGCTACAGTTAGTAGCGCCCTAGGTAGAGAAGGCCGGAAGTAAACGGCATGGGAACTGCGGCGTGCTTATCACCTCCCTCCTATTCAAACCGCCGTCTGGCAAGCCTTGGCCCTTCATGGGCTATTGCGCCGTAGGATAGGGTCATAAATACTTGAAAAAAAAATAATAGTTTTGACAGTTGCAGCAAGATTACAAACTTTAATGCAAGGTATATCATTTTAGAAATCTCTTTCAAGTTGCTACACTTGCAAAAGTTGAACAAGAATGTAATAAAAGTGTCATTGTATTCACTAAACAATTAAATAAATTTTTCATTTAATAATAAATAAAAAAATTAATAATTTTATTTGATTTTTAAGGTAGACTGCAAAGACATTAATAACTTACCTGCTATCATATTTACAATAAATGGAAAGGATTATGTTCTTAATGGAAAGGATTATATTAATAAGGTATGAACAGATTTTCATGTAATTTATTATTAGCTTTAGATGTTTTTTTTTTTTCAAGAATTTTATTAATTACAATTTGCGGACAATATTCATCTTGAGACATCCCATAACCAAATAATCCTTGAGGTCAAATAACTTGTCAATCACAGTATTATTAAGAGTGATAAAAACCATGGAGTAAAACAAAACCCACGAAGTCATTAGGTGTGGTGAAACCAAAACCTATTGTATACAACTTATATATTTGATAAGAGATAATTATCTCGTCTAGCAGTACTAAAGGTCAGTTTGTCTTTTATATTATTAACTAGGTTCGTGTCTTTTGATCAGTGTTTCCTTTTGATTGAATAACACAGAAAGGATTTCAAAAGGATTATCTACCTACGATTAGTTTGTTAAAAATTTTAATGAAAAATATAATTCAATATTTATTTAGAAAGTTAAAAATGTTTAAAAATGTGAGCTAAAATATTTCTTAATTCAAAATGTCGCGATTTAATAGTTTCAGTGGCACTATATTAAACCGCTGTTCTCGAATAAATTAAATAAATAAATACAATTTTTTGTTTCGGCAAGAGTTACCCCAAATTCTTTGATAATATGCTGTTCTAGCGCATATTAAATTATCCATTATCAATAAAAGCTATAGTAAACTAAGTTAAAATTTCAGAAAATCTTAATGGTCTAGAAGAGAGTGCCAATAACATTGAACGAACTTTAATAATATTTGAAATTTAATGTCAAAAATATTCAGACTTCTCTAATATCAAAAGATTTCAGAAAAATGCTTTAAATAATGCTGATACGAATTTATGTATGTAGATTAGTATCCGATGTTCAAACAAAAAATTGTTGGAGACATTTTCAAGAAAATTGGGAACAACTGAAGAAAATTCAGTAAAATCGTACTTTCGCTGACAAAAAAATTGATGAATTTTTGTCGAAAGCCTGATTGTCACATGCGGCGGCGGTATAGAGTATCAAATTTGAGTTACCTGCGATTTTGTGATATTTGTTCACACATATCCAAAGAGGCAATATATTCTATACACCTTTTTTTCACGCTAAAGGACCTCAAAATATGTATTTTTAGTGTTTATATCTCATAGAGTAAGAGAAAGTAAAAATATAAACAAATTACAGAAGTAAAATCCTAACTGTAGCAGCAACCAAAGAGAGATCAGCAACCAAAGACAGTAAGAGAAGAGAAACAAACCCAAGCACTCTCTCGGATTGGAGTGGAAGTGCGTGAACTCAAGAGTGTGTAAACTAAATTTGCTCTGTGCAAGTCTGTGTTGTCACACTATCTGAAAAACGCATCCTGAAGATGACCGAACGCTCGAATCCGGTCGATGACCACAAAATGAAGCAGGCTACCACGGAAAATGTCTCTGATGCTTTCCAGCTCTGCGGAACCAACCACCAGAACAACAGTTCGATATAGTTGAGGACAGTTCAATTCATCCAATCAATACGTGTCATTATCCATTTACCACCCTACCTTAAACATTTCTCTATTGTAAAGTCCAGGCAGTCTGTGTCTCTTAATTAATATATTATTTAACCAGTGTTAATAAAGTCAATCTCATTTCATCAACCAGACAAATTGTCTCCACTTAACACATCCATTATACTAACACTTCACACAGCCATTCAGAAAAAAAAAGATGCTAAAATGTGATAAGTATCGCGATATTTCTCTACTAAGTGTAGTATATTATCAGCCTTAAGGGTAAAAAGGATTGCCGTATGAGCAGAAGAATTTCTGGTTTACTATCAGTATGGCTTTCGACAAGGTAGGCCAACTAAGGACCACTTTTTTGTGATACGCAATCAACTTAAGAGAAGTTTTGCGAAAATAAGTTAGATTAACACCAACTCTGTACTTATTACAAGATGACCTTCTTTCGAGTGTCTAGAGCTGGATTAATAAGATCCATGAAAGAGCTGCAGCTCCCTGTAAAATGATAAGGTTGGTGAGCATGACGATGTCCAGAACAACTACTCATGTCATAGTACAGGAAGATATCTCACATGAATTCCCGATTAGTGTAGGCCAAAGACGGCAAGGTGATCTGATGTCGCCTAGTACTTTTCAATTTAGTTCTGGAAGAGAAAACATGACAAATCCCGCTGAAGCTCAAAGACGTTACATACATACGCAGGATCTGCAGTGCCTCGCTGTGAGAAAATATATCGGTAATAACTCGTAAAGCAACAGTCTTGAAGAAATTTTACCCCGATTTAGACCAATGTGTGGCGGATTACGATAGTCATCAATGCAAAATAAACGAAGTATATGTTAATCTCTAGAAGAAGGAAAAGATTCGGAGAGTTGAGCAGGCGAAACCATGTTGAAGGGTGTCTGAGTTTACATATCGGGAATATATCCTGTCCAGTTGGATAGTCCAGCTGAACGAGTTTGTACAGGATACCGAGCCACAGGCTTGTGACTGGGAATAGATACTATGCGGTTGGCGCTGAAAGGCAAAAAGTAATATGTATATACATAGAACTTTACCATATAAGATTGTAGTGCATGGAGCCGAAACTTGTATTCCGACTAATGTACTCCGCTTGAACTATCGGGAGAGGAAGATTGGGTGCGATCCTCGGTCCGACTGTGGAGAACGATGTGTACCGCATAAAGAAATATAGAGAGAGTAGGAACCTAGATCTATAAGGAAGAAGATACGGCGGCAGCCGTAAAGATGGCTAGATTACGTTGTCTGGGAAACCTCCATCGGAAGGAAAAGGCTCGAATTCCACAATTATTGTATGAGAGATCTCAGGGATCCTGGTGGGATCTCAGATTATGGGGTAGATAACATAGCCTCTCAAGACGACTGTGATCATAACCTAATATTAAAATTTACGTCAAATATTTTATAGCCTTCTTCTAATCGATATTGCGAAATATAATAAGAAATCTTGTGCGTTTTACCAAAAATCCACTACACTTCCTGTTTTTTTTATTGCACCTATTTATAGATTAATACAAATTTAAACGAAATGTTGCAGGTTAAAGATAATAGTCAAGAATTTTGTTTGATTGGCTTCACATGGGTAAAAAATGTACCAGACGGATTTTGGATTCTTGGCGATGTATTTCTTAGAAATGTGTATTCAATTTTTAATGTACAAGAAAAAACTATTAGTTTTGCTGAATTGAAAAAATAAAACATTTAAAAGTAATACCATTAATATTTTTTAAAACGAATATAAAATTTAGCAGTTATATGTGGGACTCGAACTGGGGATCTCCCAGCTACAAGAACAAGCTCATAACCACTACACCAACTTACTTCGTGAGATTATGGGCTTATTTAAATCCCATTTTTTTATTGTGTCTTTATTTGAATAAATAGATATTACCAGTAATTTAAACCATTAAAAAATAAACCATTCTTTTAGTTGAATACTAGATTATGATTATGCAATATGGAATTTAGAATATTGTTTACACAATTTAAATATTAATATGGCAATTATGTCTGGTACTTGGTTTAATCCAACTTATAATTTTCGCTTGCATGGTTATAATATAATTCGAAAAGACCGAGCAGTTGGAAAGTCAGATGTTGCCATTCTTTTAAAAAATAATATTCCCTTTAATGAATATTTACGATATTGAAGAGAGTTATGACTGTAGGCGCTACTAATAATAGTAAGTGGAAACTTCAATTGTCATAAAATAGTTACGTAGATATTACTCTATTCCAAGCAATAATTGACATCAATATCGTATTTCTTAATGATGACTCACCCTAGTTAATATAATGGATGAGTTCGTTGGAGAGGATTTAGGTCTGGTTGATGAAATGAGAAGACTGGGTTAACACTGGTTAACTATTTATAATAATAATGAGACGCAGTCTGCCTGGACTTTACAATAGAAAATGCTAAAGGTAGAGGGGTATGAAAATGACATGAAGTGACTGGCGAGATGATGAACTATAGTGAACTATGTTGAACTGTATCATCGAACTGTCCCCATGGACTGTCCGTCGCTGTATTTATACAGTTTCTCCCACTGAAGTCCGAGAGAATGTTTGGGTTCGTTTCTCTTCTCTTTACTCTCTTTGGTTGCTGAGCTTCTCTTTGGTTGCTGTTACATCATCCTAATAGGGATGTGTTAGTTGGAGAGAATTTAGGGCTGGTTGATGAAATGAGAAGACTTGGTTAAACTGGTTAACTATGTATAATAAAGTGACACAGTCTGCCTGGACTTTACAATAGAAATGGTTAAGGTAGAGTGGTATGAAAATGACACGAAGTGACTGGCGAGATAGTGAACTATATTGAACTGTATCGAACTGTCCTCAACTGTATTCCCATCGACTGTCCGTCGCTGTATATATACAGTTTCTCCCACTCCAGTCCGAGAGAGTGGTTTGGGTTTGTTTCTCTTCTCTTTTCTCTCTTTGGTTGCTGAGCTTCTCTTTGGTTGCTGTTACATCATTCCCTCTCCTGAAGAAATTTTTCATATGTGAAAAATTTGAGCGTGCGGGTGAGTGTATGTGTGTAGCGCAACTGGATTGGCTACGAGTTTGTGGCGACTCGAAGAAGGAAAGCGATTCGGTGATAGACATAACACTGTATTCAAACTTCTCTGCCCTATATTTGGATCATGTACGCTGAAGATTTATGAAAGATAAATAAAAGGCAGGCTGGACTGGTGGTTAAAGCACCAGAATAAATGGCCGAGCTCACAGTTTAGTTTCCGGCGTGGCAGATCTGTAATTGAAAGCCAAACGTAGCTAATCACAGGCATTTATGAAACCTATTTCTCTAATAATAATTTAACTGCTTAATTACTGGATATAAAAAGCTGCTTTCGACAATCTACAAATTCCACTTGTTTTTTTTTTTATAAATTGTTGGCACTAAAGTGTTCCAAGAAAAATGACTCGAAATGTGATCTCCCTGGTGTCAAATTTGTTTCTTATTAGGCATTTTGAAATGCAATAAACGTATCTGATTTAAAATTTGTCATTGATCCTGAGGTAAATGCGTATGTATGTAATAAGTAAATATATATGTATGTTAAATTGTAATGTAACCATTAAAATATACCACAAAAGTAATTTGGGTTGGGGAGAAATTATTCACAGCTAATGAGCTAGTTACTGGAGTTTTGCAATCAGTTTTTCATAAAGTAACGTAAGTTTCATTCTACAAAAAATCAATTGATTTTCTGATGTTCATTTTATGCCAATTAGTGTGCAGTCTAATACCTAGAAGCTCATCGTTTAATGAAGCAGATAGAGTAACAAGATTAACTGAGATATCTGAAGTAAACATCTCCAGCATCCAAGTCCTCAAATTCCTTAATTATATCTTTGATAATATAAACTACAAAAGAACATCAACTGTTATTAATCTCAATTTGAGCCTAATAAATCAGAAGGTTTTAAAAAATAAAAAGACAATTTATGTATCAAAAAATATAAGTACCATTTACATGTAGAATATGTTTATTAATTTTAGATTTTTTATTACATATTCTTTGCAAATAAACAATATTGAACTGTCTTAAGTTAAACAATTTAATTCATAAAAATATCTTATTTGATATTAACATGAACATAACAATAAATGATATAAGTTTTCTCCACTTAATCAAAGTATAAATCTGGAAGATAATTGAATCCATGTTTTCCCGTTAGTAATTCATTCGCGATCGGAACAAGAACAGTCGCTTAAAGAGAGGGCCTCGCTTTACTTGTTTGTGTATAGATTGTTTCAAAAATCTGAGCAGCTGATCATCAGCTGATTGCCTATCTTGTAAATAGCTATTACAAGCAATATGATTTTTTATTTCACTCTACCGCCCCGTGTTAATGAAATGAGCAACAATTTAATAGTGACTATTCTTTACTAATAACGGACAAAGTGCAACTAATTAGATAACGATATATATATATATAATATAACCTTTATAATGCATGAATGAACCTTTAAAGCGGCGTTTACACGATCAATATTATTGTCAATACCAGTATTGACAATATTTCCATCAATACTCATACTAACCACTATCAATATTTCATTACTTTACACGATCAATATTATTGACAATACTAGTTACTATTTCTGCCACTAGGAGAGTGTATTTACGTGTTTATACTCCATCAGTCTAGTTGTTTTTTTGTTAACCTATAAAACATGAATAATCGTGATAAAGCTTGCTTAGCCATTATTTTGGCGCTTGGCACTAAGCGTAAAGTGAAACGAAAACTGTGGATGAAGGAATGGTTAAAGAAGACGGAACAATATTCACATTTAGTGCTTCTAAATGAAATAAGCGTCAGCGACACTGCTGATTTCATAAACTACTTCAGAATGGATGAACCTACCTTCAACAAATTGTTGAAGATGGTTGAACCATTTTTGAAAAAACAAAAAAATAATATGAGAGAAACCATAAGTGTTAAGGAAAGATTAGCCTTAACACTTAGATACCTCTATAACAATCATTCAAATGCAACTGGTGCACCTAACCTAACCTATAAGAATAGTATCGCTTTTTTTTTTACCGGTAAGTTGCAACGTTGGATAAAACTTGAACTGACTAATGGCGGAAATATTGGCCCCGCCCCTAAACCAATAATATTGTCGATATCCCCTCCAATTCTCAGTATTGATAGAAAATCTGAATTTCATCAATACTCTTGTCAATACCGACCATCAATACTTTTTTAACACTTTACACGATCAATATTATTGTCAATACTCTAAAGTATTGTCAATACTATTGATCGTGTAAACGCCGCTTTATAGCCGTAATTATAGCCATGACTAGGTTTATAAGTTGATAGTAAACAAAGAATATATAATGTGAAGAAAGTTTTTATGGAGAAAATTGCAAGTAATTGTAAGCAACAAATTAGTGAGTTCAATTGATGTAAACATTAGATGATTTCGAAACCTATATTTCAGGTGATAACACAATTTCGAAGATTTCGCATAAACGGAAGATTTATTTTTAAATCTGTAAGAAAAAGTAAAAAAAATATATATATATAGATATACCGGGTGTAACAGCAACCTCTGGCAATACTTCGGGATATGGCTTTTCACTTTATTTAGAACAAAAAATTTCTAATAAGCCATGGTCCGATTCGTTCGCCTTCAAAAGTTATTCTTCATTTTGTAAAATTTTCAATTTTCCTACTTTTTCTCATAAAATTGATTATATCTCAAAAAGTTTTTCACATAAATCATATTCAATTACACCTTTGGAAAGAGCATTAAATTTCCTATAAGAAACAGAAGTTTTATTTTAATTTAATTAATTATAAGGTTTTTCAGTGACTTTAAACTCAACCCTACAGCGCTTCGACAATTAAAAGCCACTTTTCAATAGTATTTTCTTATAAATTTCTTTAAGGCAAGCGTATGGTCCGGTTACAGAAAAAATATCTACATTTCACCAGCTTTCCAACGATGATAAATATCATGGGGTTTCTTTCTTGTTTTGTTAAAGAAAACAAAAATGGCTCCGACGTTTTTCTTCAAATTTGGTATATCAACTACACATACAAAGAGCTACAACTTTTATTTGAAACATTTCTCCAAGAAAATTCATTTAAGGGCACTTTTAGGGAAGGGGTAGGGTTAAGTTTTCATCAAAGTGCTATTTCAGTTTATTAGACAATTCTATCATCTAAATAATGTTAATTAAAATTAAATATGTTGTTGAACCGTTTTTACTGAACAGTTTTTTAGTTTTCGACGAATTTCATTAAATTTGGTACACAAACTATAAAATTTGTCAATTATAATTTTGAGAATTGGAGTAAGAGAAAGTTGTGTGAGTGTTTCGCAGCAGATTTTTTACTTTCGATAACCATTTCTTCTTAAGTGTGGTTTTATCAGTTACTTAGGCATTTCATAGTGGAAACAACTCAAAAATACCATCAACTATTGCAGTTGCACGATTTCTAAGTCGATTTTAGTCTCTGTTCTGCTGTATCATTATTTTATCAAGTTGGGCTGTTTAGATACTTCAAACCAGTTTTCAGCCAATTTATTCTTGCAGCACATATTACTTTAAATCGCATGTACCAACCTTGGTACTGGTAAAGATTCAACTTTTTGGGTAATGTAGCTCTTATTTTGTATTTCTTTATTACTTACTATTATTTATTATTATATATTGCTTCTCTCTTTCGAGCTACTTACCTTTACATATTTTAGTATTGCATCTTAACCATAAATCTTGGCAAGACCTTTTGTGCAGAATGGTTAAATTCACGAACTTGACAACTATCAGGTTCTTCACTTGCTCCAAGGCTGAAACAGAACTAACCATCTTTTTTATACGAGAATAGTTGTGTAATGTTTTGGTGTGATGATGTGTATTTGTAGTAGCTGGTTGTGTAGCACGAGCGATTTTGTATAAAGGGCTTGTATGTGTGTTTGAGATAGAAGTATTAAGAATAATTAAGAAAGCACCACTGTTAACAATTAATATATTCTGTTAAAATAATAACAACTTATTTGATATTATAAACTTATTTAATTTATTGTGAAACTGGAACAGATATTTAGAGAGCGATTCCTGAAGTAATGTTCCGATGTTTCCACCTTGATATTTAGAACAAGTCTGTCTTGCAAAGAATGTTTCTCTTTTGTCCGTTTAGTGTCGCCCCTGTGGGGAGAAGGGGGTAGTACAAAGCCATCAAGGTTAATAATTTTTTCCAGTAACTGTTACCTGGCTTGTCCTTTTGCAAGGGAATGTCACATATCTAGATATTTTTGATTTATTTATGAATTAATATATTTCTAAGTTTCTTGCATCCATCACAGTTGTATCGTCTGGTACGTCGACAAACCACTGCATACGCATAAAATCTCTCGCAACATTTGGTCAAGGTTAAGGTATATTTTACTTTACCTATTCATTTCTGTTTCTATTCAACAACTATTTCGTTTTACAGTTCAGTGCATTCACGGTATCCGTACCTTGACCCACTCAATTACCTTCTATTTTGTGGTCATTTACTTAATTACCTTGTCTTCATTTATAACTATTTCGCTAATTTCTATTTAATCTTCATTATTTAGGTTAATCCGAATGGTCCTCCGATCTAGAAATTGACATCCGACTTCATGGAAACGGACATGGAACTCGCTGTTCGACCATAGAGCCCTTCCGCTTGGCGTGAAAGCTCGAGCTGTATTTTCTCCATGGCGACTCTACCACAATTGCTTCCAATTGGGTTATAGATAGCAGCAAGCCTATTCTGTTCTAAGCTCTGTGCGGAGCGTTGAAAAATATTACTGTATTGGGGACATTGGTGATTCAAGATCTTAATAAATAGAGGTTTATTTGTCTATTTCTTGATGGTGTTTTCTGTTACCCCCCCAGGTCTTCATTCCAGTTTTCTTTTTTATTGGACGTTAACTTTTCCGCACAATTAGAATAAAACCAAATATCTATGCTATTATTCATTCAATCTAAAAAAAAAATATATCTAACCAAGACGTTATTATAATAAAAATAAAAATAAAAATCTGGTTTGATACACTCACACAACTTTCTCTTCTTACTTCCAGTTTTATAGTTAGTATACCAAATTTAATAATTCGTCGTATTTTTATTGAGAAAAAAGCAAAAACTGAAAAAACTATTTAGTAAAAACGCATTTCCCCGATTTGTTAATTTTCTTGAAACTCGGGATTTTGGCAGTCTATCTATTTCTAATTAATTTTGTTTGGATGGTAGAATTGTGCAATCAACTATGACAGCACTTTAGTAAAAAACATAACCAAGTTTAAAGAAAATAGTTGAAGCAGTTTTAGAGAAAATAGCAAAAAACTGAAAAATATTGTTCAGTAAAAGCGCACTTCCGGTCACCCGATTTTCATCAAATCGGAATTTTGACAATACATCAATTATTATTATTACACTAATTATTATTATTTACATGATATAATTGTGTAATAAAGTGAAATTAAACTTTAGAGGAAAATCTAACCCTACCCCTCCCAAAAAGTGCCCTTAAATCAATTTTCGTGAAGAAATATTTCATATAAAAGTTGTAGCTCTTTCTATGTGTTGTTGATATTCTAAGTTTCAAGAATATCGTTGGAGCTATTTTTGAGAAAATCGCAAAAAAAGAAATAAAACCATTCTGTAAATGGGGTAGATCCAGTTTAGAGTTTTTGACAGATAACCAACCTACTGTCGGATCCCATGGTAATACTTCAACGGTATATCGAGTTTGTACTTTCTACGATTTTTCGTTTTTGGGCTATGCTGTTTAGATAAATACACATACCCACACAGACCATGTGCTAAAAACCACTTTTGTTGACTCAGGGGACTTCAAAAAGAATATTTTCGGTGAAAATCGATACTAGGAATAAGAGAAAGTAAAAATCTGGTGTGACACACTCACACAACTTTCTCTTTATCCAGTTTTCAAATTGTAATTGACAAATTTTATAGTGTACCAAATTTTTAATGAAATTCGTCGAAAACTGAAAAAGCTGTTCATTGAAAACCACACCTTCTCTCAAATATGCCCTTAAATCAATTTTCCAGAAGAAATATTTCAAATAAAAGTTGTAGCTCTTTGTATGTGTATACAAGATTCAAGATACAAACTCTTTGTTTGATATACTCATAACGGATACTTCTGGTGAAAACTCAATATCAAATATTTGGCACGATTACAATTTCTTCCACTTACTAGGAATAAGAGGAAATGAAAAAACAGAAAATATTTACTTCTTCATCTTCACTTTTTCCAAGTTTCGAAGAAGAAATTATTCGTAATAAATTTTCCAAATTGAATTCTCACCGGGAATCATAATCATCTTAAGGTGAATCATAATCATCATAATCACAAGGTGTTTATTTGTCCTTAATAAAATAAAAAAATATTTTTAAAACACTATTAAGACTTGGTGGATTTGGTTTGGTTGGTATGCAAAGAGATCCGAGGCGAATATTTTTGGTCAAAATTGGAGAGCTAGAATTACTATTTCTAATTATTACTGTTTATGAATGAATTACTTAATTCATTCATAAACTGTTAATGAATTACTGTTTTGATTTAATGTACTATTTTATTAAATTAGGTTATTCAAAATTCTCAAGAACCTTGATATGATACTTTTCTTTTGAATCATATTTTAAAGCATATTTATGCAAATGATGGATTGATTCTGTTGGCGCTTCCTCTGATAGACTCCTCTGAAATGACATTAGAATATTGTGTGCGTTTTCACTATACAATAATATAAGATTAATAATGATAAATGTAATGTACAAATTAAGTAAATTTGTGAATAGAAATTGAGAGAGTATTGCATTCATTGCCTTGGATAAAGCTGAATGTATGTTTAATACTAGATTTTTAACTGATAAAATTTGGCGACCTTATAATGATGATGTTGATAGAGCACCCCAAAAGTGTAAATGCTCGTTGTCAGTGACAGATATTGCAGCTAGTCTATTGTGTAAAGTAATTTTTATATTATTAATATAAAAATTTATATTATTATTTTTAATGTCCTATGTAGGAGGAAATACGTCAGCTTACTTTGCAGAATAAGAATTAATGAATTAAGGACTATATACTTTCAGTGCATTTACTCCAGTCTTCCGTCCATTTACTCTTTAAATAGTGAATTTCAGCTTTAACATTAAATATTAGGTAAATATTTAAACAACTGGAGTACAAATATGGTTGTACTTGCAGCCGAAGCCTGTAACTAAGAAACTATTATATAAAAGATTTATTTTATAAACATAGATTTTTTTATATTTATTTCTCCAAAGAATATTTCCATAGTAATTATAAAGACAATCTAATAGCTATTTAGTGAATTAGTAATTATTTCGAAGTTTTTAATTAATTTTATCTGAAGAAATCGCTTTAAATATGGCAGGTACCGGTCGAAAACTCACTGGTTATCCAATTGGTGGTTTTGAAGATAAAGTTACGAAACGTTGGCCATTCGCTCAGGCAATAGAAACAAAGAAACCTGTATATAGAGGTAAAGGTAAACCGCCACCAGCCGCAGGAGCAGCAACACCAAGTTTGGCTGCACTGACTCGTCGTCCTCTTGCGCCAAAACAACCTACACAAGAATATGTACCCAAACAACCTACACAAGAATATGTACCCAAACAACCTACACAAGAATATGTACCCAAACAACCTACACAAGAATATGTACCCAAACAACCTACACAAGAATATGTACCCGTACAATCAGTACCGCAATATGTACCCGAACCATCCGCACAGGAATATGTTCCCGAACAGCCTGCACAGGAATACGTACTCGAACAACCTGTACCGCAATACGTACCCGGACAATCTGTACCGCAATACGTACCCGGACAATCTGTACCGCAATACGTATCCGAACAACCTGTACCGCAATACGTATCCGAACAACCTGTACCGCAATACGTATCCGAACAACCTGTACCACAATTCGTATCCGAACACCCTGTTCAGAGTTCCAAATCAGATCACATGCCGAAACACACGGCTGCCAAAGTTCCATCACACTCGATTCATCAACCAAGTGTACGGCAGCAAAGTCAAGTATATTTAAATGTACCAACATACCAGCCATCCCAAGCAAGACGAAGTTTACCAAAGTCTGCTACGGCTACACCAATTACAAGACATGTTTCATCTAGAGCTCAACCGCAAATCCATGTGGAAGAACATTATTCTCAAGAAGGTATGAGAAAAATATCTGCATATTTTTCCGACAAGTAAACATGAAATTTATTCGTTATAGTTTATTCTCTTACGGCATTTACCAAAATAATATATTTGCGTAAACACAATTCCAGAGCAAGCAAACAATTTTCGCCATCAATATAGAATAGTTTTATAACATTAGCAATGGATGAGAGAAAGTGATATTTGTAGTTATATGATTTTCTCACAGATTTCAAAATTACTATATATTTTACAATGAGATGTTTGGCCACGGCAATGGCCAGAGGAGTTTTTAAAGAAAAAGTATTATTTGTTGCTCTACGTTTCGGGTACCATTGGTGCCCTTCTTCAGAAGCTCTGTAAAAATTTATTGGAGAAAATACAGTATTTGACAGTGTACTAGTTATAAAAAAGTGCATAGATTTATAACAAAAAAAGAAAAATTTAAATCAAAGAAATGTTAACAGAAGAAATTATAAAACAGGGGTCAGAAGGGTAGGAGAGAAGTAAACGTTGAGAGCGTTGAGATTGAAATGAAGAGAGAGTATATTTTTTTTAATTTAAAAAACTGTTAAAAGGTGGGAGGGAAAAGAAAAATGTTTATAGTGAGGCGCGGCAATTTCAAATTTGGAAGAACAAATTACTGGCGAATATATTTTTCATAACTACCATACTGTACTGTATAATACTATTTTTTCCCCGCCACAATAGATTTTTACAGGGCATCAATAGTACCCGAAACGTTGAGCAACAAAGAATTCTTTTTCTTTAAAAACTCCTCTGGCCATTGCCGTACAAACATCTCGTTGTAACATTAAGGCCTGACGATTTGAATACCATGTTATTATATTTTACATTTTCCTGTTGATTTTCCATTTTTTGAGCTGTCACACAAGCTAACAAGCACCTATTATGAAAAACCCAGTTTCTAGTAAAATGCTATTCTAGCTAATCAGACACGAGGAATATATATTCCTAGATGGAAAATGTTACCACAGTATCAGAGACATTTTCCGTGGTAGCCTGCTTCATTGTGAGGTCATCGACCGGTTTCGGGTGTTTGCCCATCTTCAGACTGCGTTTATCACACAGTGTGATAACACAGACTTGCACAGGGCAAATTCAGTTTATGCACTCTTTTTATTACCTACACGCATGCAACTTAATGTAGGAAAATATGTCGGCAAATTGATAGGTATGGAAGTTAATAATAAAAAGTAAATTTGAGATGATATTAAAATAAATAATTAGTACAAGTGAAAATGTATTCGTTTTTTTATTTATCATGCTTATTTATGTTAAAATAAAATTACTTTATGTTTAAATGAGATTAGTAATATGTTAAGAGAGATATCGTTGTAATAATCTCTACAGCATTTTAAAGGTATTCATTAATGGGGGTGGGGGATATAATGTACAAGAGTACATTATACAAATAATCTGCAATTCAACGGGGAAAGAAATAGTGTATAAACTGAATTTACTCTGTGCAAGTCTGTGTTATCACACTGTGTGACAAACGCATCCTGAAGATGGGCGAACGCCCGAAACCGGTCGATGAACACAAAATGAAGCAGGCTAACACGGAAAATGTCTCTGATACCTTCCATCTCTGCGGAACCAACCACCACAACAGGTGATGTTACCTTAAAAAATTACCAAAACGCTTCCATACACTATTACGAAATATTATATAAAGATCGTTTATTTATATAATTAAATTATTTTTTTTTTTTTTTTTTTTTTTATGGATTTGAAAAACTGGAAGATATCGACAGATTTGCTGGTCGTTCCCGACCTTTCGGCAGACTTTCTCTTCCGATGCCACCTAAACCCGCCCATCAACCAAGTATTACGCCGCATGTACGTTCTGTTGCTGCAGGACTCCTAAGATCTGGCGATAGTAGTATAATTGTAAGTAATTTACGTCTTTATTGCTTATAAATAAAATTTATAGCAATGAGTTTGATTTACAAAAAAAAAATTAGAAATACAAGAACCGAAATATTTCAGAGTATTTTAAGATTCAACGAAATTAAATATAATTCATATAAATATTTACATCACTGTGCAATAATATCTAAGGTTGGAATAAACATAAAAATCTAAATAGAAATTAATTTTTTTTTTAATTTAAGTGATTTTTGCATTAAAAAAGTATATATCATTAATTTTGTGTTCATCTTCTATTACAAGTAATTGCTCAATAATTATTTACAAATTCTGATCAATTTTTTTATATTTTTAAAAAAATAACATTAAAAATTTACTCAATAGGAAACCACATGGTCATAAAGAACCAAATAAATCAAAATTAAGGCTGAATAAAAATTGTTTTAATAAATTGACTCATTATAACGAAATACAATGGACGTATAACACATATAATGTTACAAAAGCTAAAAAAAAATCATTTAAAAAAATTATTAAATAATGAAGCCTTAAATATTAAAGTATAATCAAACATAAATCTGAAAATGTATTTAAAACAAAGTTAATGTTCTAGCATTCCTTTGAAAATGACACGTTAAGTGGTGAAACGTTGGGCAACATATTTAAACAATAAGAAAATAAATATAATATAATGGCTGTATAATGGTTTATTTAATTATACCAATATTTAGCTTAAATAACACTTTTATGATATTTTTTGAGCCGCGAGATGACATACAAGACGGGGGCCAATATTTAGCTTAAACAACCCATTTATGATATTTTTTTTTTACATCCAAGACAACTGTTTTGTGCTAATATTATAGCTTAAATAACACTTTTATGATATTATTTTTGACATTTAAGACAATTGTTTTGTGCTAATATTATAATATATATATTTAAATAATAAATTTTTAAAAAGTGAGAAATGCTCGGCAATTCTCGGCTTAGGTTCGGCTATCCTCGAATGGTAGGAGTGGTGAGGGTTGCTGAAACTGCTTCGCCGAAACCTTTGTTTCTTACCTATGTGATTTTTTTTTTTTGACATCCAAGACAATGGTCCAGTTTTGTGCTAATATTATAGATTAAATAACACTTTTATGATCTTATGTTTAATACTATGAAACATTAGGGTGAAAAGAGAAAAGAAGAAGACATATTCGTTTTTTAAAGTATATATTCCAGGTAATAACAATATGGGCTTGCCTTTTGCAAATCTAACTTCAAGTATCTTACTACTATGCTGTATACTACTATGCCTTGTACTGTATATATTGTATGGTATGTATGTATGCATTGTATTGTATGTATGTATTGTATTGTATGTATGTATTGTATTGTATGTATGCATGTCGTGAGATGTCATCCAATACGATGGACATAAAAAAAAATACTAACATTAGGTTGACGGTAAAAAAAGAAGACTTAATAACATATAATTGTTTTATTTTCTATGTATGATGCTAATCTATTTAAACAATAACATGTAATAATTGTGTTTTCTACATTACATTTTTAATACAATAATATTTACATTATTGTAATGTATTGATGTGTCGAGTGTTTGTTGTAGATTGTTTGTGGCGTGAGCGTTTTAGTGAAAAGGGCTTGTAAGTATGTAAGTTTAAAAGAGAATGAAGTGTTAGTAATAATCAAGAAATCACACTGTTTTTAAAAAGATATATAATTCTAAGAGAAATTATGTACTCGTACTTTGAATATCACAATAAATAAAGCTTATAATAAATTCTTATAACTTAATGCTGGTATAGCTCTGATGCTTCCACCTTGATTTCCAGAACAAATCTATTTTGAAAAGAATCTACTCTTTTGTTCTTTTGTCCGTTCAGTTCCTCTCCTGTGAGGAGAAGGGGGTAGTACAATGCCATAAAGGTTAATCAACTCTTCCATAACTGCTCTCTTATAACTGCGTGTACCCTTTTTGCGAGCGAGCTTGCATTTTCTCTTAATTTTGATTTTTTTATAAATTAATATGTTTCTATGTTTTGCATCCATCACATTATCTACTGACACTAAATAATGGACATGAAATACAATTGAAACACCAGAATAAATCATCATATATGAAATCGAAAAGAAGATTACTATTGCTAGTGTAAACAAGTAGTACGGTAACAATTCCAAATAAATCCTTTAATAGTAGGCTTGAGCAAGTTGAACATTTCACACAAAAGTTGTAATATGAATTGGGATCATTGAATATTCCAACAGTGTTATTATGGGAAAGAATATCTATTATTTTTTTTTTAAATAACACATTTCAATAGTTATTGTGAATGATTTAAAGTGGTGCAATAATAAGGATCCGGTTTGCAATACAATATGGCGATGTAATCTGATATAGAGGCATTCGTTTACCAACAATGAATTCAATATTTTCAAAACAATACAATCTATATTCAATCAGTCTATATTATATTTGTTATAAGTATCTATGGAATAATCAGAGAATAAATGAAATAATTTACGCTCAACAGTTTTCGGAATATCTACATTACATTTTTAATACCCTGTAAGACAAGGGGTCTTTTATATTATCAACATTTTTGATACAAATATTTTGGGCTGCTTTATTTAATGCCGTAATTACTATGCCATCTTATATCTGATAGAGGCATTCGTTTAAAACAATAATACAAAATCCAATTAGTGGGGGATTTTCATCAAGACTTCAACACCGCTGCTGATCAGTACACAGAACAGATGTTAATAATAAGGTAATTTTTTTTTTTTACAAACATGTTCTTACATGTAAGAACTATATATATGAAGAAATTTATAAAAAATTACCGCAAATAAGGAACAATAATATATTAAAGAAGCTGTTGGAAATCAAATCATTCAGCAGAATATACAGAAAAATTACTGATTTAGAAGAAAACAGACCATATCCCATATGCTCTTTCAATAAAGTGGAAAAAACAAAATACGGCCCAGGGTTAACAGTCTTGCTACATGATCAGGACGCGTTGATTACAGTTATTCTACCACAAAGATTTGTCGACTGTTTGAGTAAAGAAGATATTCTCAACTACAAAGGTATATGGAAAAACATTACAAAAAAAAATCCATTTTCCCCCCCTTTGCACTTAATATATTTTCTTGTTATCGGTCATCAAGAGGAACCGATAACAGACGATGTTTTTTTTTTCTGCACATTCTTGTTTAGATCTGCCATAATGTGCGATGATGAATGGGGCACGTTTTGACAAATATGTTTCAAGAAAAGCGGTTTTTTTTTTTTTTTTTTTTTGAACAATATGTTGCAATGCTCACATTTAATGCAAAACAAAGAGATATGAGAAATTCTCGTATGTTTTAAGAATTTCGTCGAAGTGGGGAATATATTGCCACAGTTTGGTATTTTTTTTTTGTAAACAGGTTCTAACATTAAATTGTATGGTTTGGAAAAACTCTTACTACACTTATCACAAGATAAAAGACGAAATATTTTAAACTTACAAAAAATATTCTTATTCTTCGGTGGTTTCTGCCTTCTTCTTCCTTTTCTTATTCGACGGACCCTCTTGATGAGTTGATGTAAATTCAATATCTCTGAAGTTATCTCTTACCCCTTTGTAAATTAGCACCAAATCACCATCTTTAAAAAAAAAAAAAAACAAGAAAATATATTAAGTGCAAAGGGGGGGAAAATGGAATTTTTTTTGTAATGTTTTTCCACATACCTTTGTAGTTGAGAATATCTTCTTCACTCAAACGGTCGACAAATCTTTGTGGTAGAAAAACTGTAATCAACGCGTCCGGATCATGTAGCAAGACTGTTAACCCTGGGCAGTATTTTGTTTTTTCCACTTTATTGAAAGAGCATATTTTATGGGATTTGGTCTGTTTTCTTCTAAATCACTAATTCTTCTGTATATTCTGCTGAGTGATTTGATTACCAACAGCTTCTTTAATATATTATTGCTCATTGCTGTAATTTTTTATAAATTTCTTCATACATATAGTTCTTACATGTTCCGCCTTCGTCCACGACACCTAATTTGGTAGTTGGATGTTAAGCCCGCCTGAAAAAATAAAAAAATAAAAAATAGTTCTTACATGTAAAAAAATGTTTGTAAAAAAAAAAAATTACCTTATTAACATCTGTTCTGTGTACTGATCAGCAGCGATGTTGAAGACTTAATGAAAATCCCCAACTAATATCCAAATATTTATACTTAAGTGCATTAACACTTAACCAGAAATTTCATCCTGTTATTAAAATACACACAAAGGAGGTCAAATAAAAAATAAAAAAAAACACATCATTTCTTGATAATATTGTTTATTTAAAAAAAAAAATTAATCATATTATAAACATAATAAGTTAATTTCTTTATTTAAAAAACTAATATATATAAAAATTAAGTAATACACATTTCAAAAAAAAAAACATTGTTAATAATAATTTGATACAAAACAAAGTACTAATATCGTTGCACTAATCCATTCAATGGTATATATTCCATAAGCGTATCATGAATTATTAAACAAAAAGCATTTGTTTTTTGTGGAATTGGTCTATTAGTTTCAATGTGTATGTGAATGTCAACTACAGATGTATTTAACCTATCCGGCTGTCTTGCACAATTAATTACCACAAAGGGTGTTTGAGCAAATCCTTTTCTGTCAAATAACGACTCGATTCTTGTCATTCCATAGTATTCTTGACGAAATCTAATATATTCTTCAAATAACTGTGAAATTTTACCCTTTGTAAAATTCAATTGCATATCATGATATGGATATTGATAGTCATTTAAGAATAATTTTACATTATGTATATCTGCGGAATCAAAAATAGATCTGTTTTTTTTGCTATATTATCTTTTCTATCAGTTTGAAAGGCTAAAAATCACATATCTTGGTTTGTTTAATTGATTTGATGTTTTCACATGCCAAGAGATTTTATTAGTTGTAGGTAGATTTGGATATTCGTGCAATTCCAACGACCTGAAAGCTAATGGAATAGGTTTTGCACTTTCAATTATTTTATAAATGTATAGTTTTGCCTGGAATGATAACTTAATGTTTGGAATATTCCAAATAACTTTCTCCTGTAATAGTACAATCTTAGCTGTTATTGCGTCACCAATAAGGGCATCCAAATCACTTCTTGATCTTTTTAATATTAATTCTTTTTTTTTTTTTTTTTTTTTTTTGCGCATCGACAACTTAGGTCATTAGCGCCGAAGTAGTTATTAGGACCACTCGAGCTGGGATGGCGCTTTCTTTCTCCCCACGATATCCATCGCAGCTTCCATTGGAAGTAGCATGGAACCAGGGGGTACTGTAGCAGTCATGCCGTCTCCTCCTCACTTTAGCCATCGAAGCCAGTCGACGGGGGGAGGAGAACTGACAATGACGTGTGACGCCATCCTCTTCTTTTCTCACCTAAGTGGGGGATACCAGAATGGTAGGATTATAGCCACCCCCTGCCTCACTTTGTTTGTCTCACTTTTACCTATCAACTATCGCGTATTAACATGATATGAAATCTATGTACTAGTAGTGTTTACATAACCTGCAAACGATATTTTCCACATCATCTCTACTAAAAGTTATATAAAAAGGGTTATTTGCTTCAGATGTGGGTGGAGTACTCTTTTAAAGGTTCTACCACCCTCTAAAATAAACTAAATAAACTAGTAAGATAAAACTAAATAAACTAGAATTGGGGATGAAGTACTTCTATAAAAAATTCCTTGCACCCCCCAGATAAAATTCTAAGTTAAAACATCCACACCAACACCTAAGCCAATAAGTACTTTCATGCTAAGAAATACACGTACGCTAATAAATACACCCACGCTATTAGATACACTCACGCTAATAAATGCATTCACACAAATAAATACATTCACACAAATATATTAATTCTTGTTTTTACATTTACTAATATTTTCTTATAATCTTGAAGAAATTTAATAGATATCTGAGTGATACATACGTTAAAACGGTTGTCTGCATTAAGTATAGATGATGTGTGATGTTGTCACTGTCATTTGGGTCAACAATTCCAGCATTTTCCAAAGCTCTAATTTGATTGAGGAAAAAGCATGCACATATTTTCAATGTACTAGCAATACCAACATTTCTAAGACTATCAACTTCCACTGAATTAATTTCAAATCTAATTTCATCAAATAGAAATGCAAAAGCATTGTTTATTAATTTGGCATAAGTAGCATTTACGGCCGCGCCTTTCAATGAACAGATAACTTTCACTTGGTAATGTGTGAACATCAGTTTGGAACATGGTGATGCAAATTTCATCATTATTTGATAATCCTGAGGTGTTGAATGGGGTGTACGAATGATATTCATAGCTTTCCACGCTTGCATTGAAAACAACTTTCCTGATTAATGATCCATATCTGCGCACTTTGTATCCTAATGATTTTAAAAACTTGACGTTGCTTATTCATAAAGGTCGACGTTGTTGTTTCTTGCCTCCTTCTGCTTTAGCACTGATTTTAATTTTTTTGTTTTGTTTTGTTTTGCTTCAAGTATAAAATTATTGTCAAAAGAAGAAGAAATTTTGATACTTCCTTTATATGTAGACAAATTGTAATTCTTTCCTTTCTGAAGGATATCAATCGATCAGCTTGATCTAATTACACTGATATTGTCGATATAATTTGTATTAATGGGTAGGTAAATAATTGGTGATGGAGTTTCCACTATTTTATAACCTTGTGCTACTCATGGTGAAAATGTGTGTAAACTGTAACTTGGTTTTCCATTATTATATGATCCACTTACAATGCTATACTCAACACTAATCGAATTCATAGGATTTATATCTATAATATTGTTAGAAATGTGTGTTTTGTTTGCTTGTAAAATCACCTTATTGAAACCCAATAGTGCATCAATACTGTGGGGTTGTGAAAAATCCACTTCAAATGATGCTTTAATCAAAGTCTTTAACGTATTGTGATTTGGTGTTAAATGCAGTACAAGTTCTTTACTTTTGTCCGACAATTGCGATCTAAGATATTTTTCATTAGCACTAATTTCATATGTATGAGTTGGTATTTCTATAGCGTGCGATTTATTATTGAAAGCGAAATGAAATCTATAGTTCACTCCAGCCTCCACATTTGGTATTGAATTGTAGGTTTCTAATCGTAATAGTCCAACACTATAAGTTCTATTTGCAGCCAATTCCAATGGTGGAAATATAGTTGCGTGTAATACAGAATCACAACCAGATAGAAGGAAAGAATAGCTAGACATTTTTTGCCTTGCTCTCTCATCAAAAACTGTAAAGATAAATGTCCACAGTTCCAAGGGTTTCGCTTTTGAAAGCGTTCTCTATTATAATAGATGTCACAATGTTTTAAATACTTTAACAATTCTTGAGAAGGTTTTAAATTACCAAAACTATCAAAATAGAACGCTTTATTTCCTTTTTTAGGAGTATGCTGTCCAATGAGTATCAGTATGCTTTGAAGAATCCAAATTGATTATACCTTGTTCCACAATCCAAGGTTTGCTCCTCCTTTTCGTTAAATTATCACGCATAAACACTCCTTTGAAAAGAGGTAAATATTTAATTGCTACCTTAATTATGTCGTGATTTTTGTAAGAGCATGATTGGGTAAATTTAATTTCTTTCGTTCGGTTTTAGAAAAAGGCCTAAACCTTTTCCATATGGTTTCAGGTAGAGTCCTTGTCCTACTTTCCGCTCTTCCATAGCCATATTGTGTAAAAATCCATATTTATCATCCCAACACAGACTGCATAGCTCTCTAAATGTGTTCCAGCTCATATCCACGTTAACATGATCATCATAAATGTGTTTTAAGTTTAAATCATCCATTTTAAAAGCGATGATTAAATTTGTATTATCACGCAGCATATGTTTCTTAGCGTATGCATATATTTGTAGGTAGAATGTATCCACATTTTGATGTCTACCTCTAGTGAAGAATTCGCTAATCACATTTTGACACTATCTAAACCACAATCATCAAACACTATTACAGAATTAGGTTTAGCATTTTGTGGACTAATTATATTATTCATATCACTATATCTATAATACCAATTTTGGGAACATGTTTCATTACTTGACTTAAATATTCATATTTTGGTTAATTTAGTAATTTACTATAAATGTATAAATTTGTAAACCGTAATCCATTCTTTTGAATAAGTAAGGTTAATAATAAATTGGTTTTTCCGCAATTACTTGGTCCACATATTAAACAACGAATGATGTTGGGAAAAAGTGCACTATGTCTAAATAAATTTCTTTTTTCCAATTTTTGAATCATTATTTAAAACAGGTAAAACAAGGCGCTGTTTCTTCAGTTTCATCATCACATGCGCATGCGCGTACTAAACCATATTACAGGGGGTTTAGTACTTTTATATAAATAGGGGAAAATACTAATAAAGTTTAGTTCACATTCATACACTAGAGTGTACCTCCTTCCCCACTCTCTAATAATTGATTTACACGGATATCAAAGAAGGAAGAGTTTTGATGATGAAGATACGTTTATTGTTCGTGAAATGGCCATCGCTGACATAAACTTATACATCTTGGGATGCTGGATGTTTAAATTGCCCAACAACAACAATGATGGCAACTTATGAGGTGCTGCAAACAGATGGTTAATGAACAATCATCATGGAGTTGCACAAGATGATGGTGATTTTGATTACGAGCAGTTGTACACCATTTTATAGAGCTGCACTTTAGGTTGTAATTATTTGTTTTCAAAAGTATTGGAAAAAAGTTTATTTCTAGAAAAGAAATTGAATAAACCTGTATATGATTTACATGATTTTGGGTGTCCACCCATTAAAACATTGCCTGATGTAATTCATCAAGCCTGATGTAATTACCTTATGTAATTTTCATAATAATACTAAGTTTATTTGTTCACTACAATATGTGTATAGATTGGCCGCTTGGGCAAACATTAATAAATTTAAATTGGATTTTTTTCCATTACTAGGTTAGATTAAATACTTTTAACCGATGTAATAATTATAACTGTGTCAGTAGAGAAGTGTTAGCTTTTAATGGTTTTGTTTATATTAAGAAAGTTACAATAAAATGTGTTTATTGTAATCTTGTTTTAGATTTAAATACAGTAACAGATTGTCCTTGTACGATTCATAAAAACCCAAGCCCATACTGTTATTACCTGAAATATATACTTTAAAAAACAAATATCTTCTCTTCGTTTTTCTTTTCATCCTAATGTTTCATTAGGTTAAACAAAAGATCATAAAAATGTTATTACATAATAAGCATTACAAATAGCACAAAACAGTTGTCTTGGATGTCAAAAATAAGATCATAAAAGTGTTATTTAAGCTATACGTATATTAGCACAAAACTTGCCAATTGTGGATGTCACGAAAAATATCATAAATGGGTTGTTTAAGCTAAATATTGGCCCCCCGTCTTGTATGTCATCTCGCGGCTGAAAAAATATTAAAGTCCTTAAAGTGTTAAAATCACATAGAGGGGTCGTCGGATTGAATACCCGCGTACCTAATCACAACCATTGGGCGTCAGACTGGCCGTCGCCTTGACTTATAGCTTGGCTCCGAAAAAAATGAGGTAAATTAGCTAAACCTCAATACTATCATGTATGCAAGACTTAATACGATACGATAGGTATGTGTGTCTTAATACGATATGATATATATTTATATATGTTTTAATACGATACGGGTAAGTATGTATTTCTTAAGCTATGATGACTTCGTAATACGATATGATATATCTGTATGTCTTATTACGATATGATATATATGCATGTTTTAATACAAACGATATCTATATATGTCTTAATGCGACATGATATGTATGTATGTCTTAATACGATATGATATGTATGTATGTCTTAAAACGATATAATATGTCTGTATGTCTTAATACGATATGATATGTATGTATGTCTTAATTCGATATAATTAGGTCTGTATGTCTTAATACGATATGATATGATATGTATGAATTCTTAAGACGATACGATATGAATATTTGTCTTAATACGATATAATATGTCTGTATGTCTTAATACGATATGATATGTATGTATGTCTTAATACGATACGGGTAAGTATGTCTTTCTTAAGCTACGATGACTTCTTAAAACGATATAATATGTCTGTATGTCTTAAGACGATACGATATGAATATATGTCTTAATACGATTTGATATGTCCGTATGTCTTAATACGATACGATATGAATATATGTTATAATACGATTTGATATGTTTGTATGTCTTAATACGATACGATATGAATATATGTTATAATACGATTTGATATGTCTGTATGTCTTAATACGATATGATATGTATGCATGTTTTAATACATATGATATCTATATATATATCTTAATATGGTAGATATGTGTGTTTTAATACGATAAGATAAGTACGAGTATGTATGTCTTTATACGGTATGATATGTATATATGATGTTCATCTTTAGTAGAAATATTTTTGTATTTATCCTACCGGCTTACTCTACTATAAATAATCAAAGAGAGATAGCTTAGGAACACCTTTTATTTTATATTTTCTAAATAGTACGAGGTATACACAATAACCCTTGGTGATAGTACCAAATACACATCACAACTATATTGTCCTTTATATTATTTTAGTTTATAGATATATAAATTATTATCCAAATGATAAAATGTAGATTCAATTGTTGCTACCAGGTGATTGCCTAGATACCACTCTGCTCCCACGACGAGTGGTTGCCTCTTCTCATACTCGTACCTTGCCAACCTCCTTCTTTTTTCTTGGTACTAAGCATGGTGGCCGCAATGTCCTGTATACCTCCCATTATCCTTTTCTTCCGCTTGTTCATTCCTGTTGACTTCTTTTTTCCTTCTCTGTCAACTTCACTCAAATTCTCCATTTTGCAAGAGTTATTCACTAGTAATTCCTGTTCTCCAGTTATTTTTAATTCAATTTCAGTAATCATTTTCTACTCCTTTAGGTTCTTTAACTTCCCCTTGGTTTTCGTTTTCACCAGTTTCTTTCCCAATATTATTCAGTAGTTTTATCAGCTCACTTATCTTCAGTTTCTTTATATTCTTCCTCTTGATCTTCGTCTTTACCGTTTCTTCATCCTCATTATTATTCTTCTACTTTTTCTTCACTACATCCATAACAGTAGGAAATTGTCGGTACTTACAATCATCTTCTTCATTAAACCATGGTGGTACATAATTCTTCATAGCTTCCAATTGCTTTTATATTTCTTCAATTTTATGACGAAGGTTAATAATGTACCGTTCACTCCTTAGCTTTATACCATTCCTAATCCTACATTTTTCTTGTAGTTGTCGAAGTTTGTGAGGAATTCTCGAATTTTTTCCTTCGCTTTTTCACGGCTAACCAGAAGATTTCCTTTATACAAAAATAAATAATTGTATAAAAAAAAAATTAACAAATATCTTCTTGGTCTGAATCTTATTACCCCATTGAATCTATCCACTTAGATTCTCTCTCTATCAGATCCTTCCCACAACTCAAATACACTCCACAACTCTATTGTCTTTTATTTTAGTTATATATAAAAATAAATTATTAACCATATGATAAAATTTATATTCAATTGTTGCTACCAGGTGATTGCCTGGATACCACAATATATAGATTATAATTTTATATTTAAGTGAAAAATATAAGTTAAATAATATTTAATATTGCAATTTAGTGCAATCTCATGACTGGGTTTTTTTTGTCGAAGATTGGTTAAAAACAGTAAGAAATATTTAGAAAGGTAGAATACCTATAATTACAATAAAAGGAATTTCCCTTTCTATTGCTTATCGAGGAGGGAGGGTACAAATATAATATATTATGTATAAGATCAATCCTTTTAGTGAGAAAGTAGATCAATTTTTGTGATTGAGTAAAAAGTGAAGGAGTAGTACCCGAAAGTATAAAGCGATAGTACTATGCAACCTTCCAACCTACGTTTATATGAACAATATAAGGTTTGTTCGTGCAGCAGTTCCAAACCGTTTCAAACCGTCAGGAGCATGCGCACAGAGATTATGCTGTTCGCGCAGCAATTTCTCAAACTCAAACGGTTTCTAACTCACAGTCATGTGTTCGTGCTGTTTTTCAAACCGTCTGCAAACTATCATAGCAATCAGCTCAAAGCGCCAACCTTATTAAACTGGCAGTTCGACACTTGCGCAATGCAGTTTTAACGTATTAAAGTTCTGCTACTGTTGTTGTGGTGGTTGGTTCCTAATAAACGGTTCCAGTGAACCATTATTCAAAACACTCTTCCCACAATAGCAACAGAAGCGCAATTACCAGTGCAAACATTACACACGCAACAAATAGTTCTTAAACGGATTTTAGTTTTAGGTTTAGTTTTAAATCTACTACGTATATATAAATTTACTAGTTTTAAACATATATATATATATAGAAAAAAAGAAGTGCGTATTTGGATGATGTATATGAATGATGATGTGATATGTTGAGTGGAATGCATAATAAAAAACTTAATTATATTGTAATGTTTTTCTTTCTAAACTAAACTACTTCAACTAGTTTTAAGTGGGAACTTTAATACGTAGCAGAACTTTAGTACGTTAAAACTGCATTGCGCAAGTGTCGAACTGCCAGTTTAATAAGGTTGGCGCTTTGAGCTGATTGCTATGATAGTTTGCAGACGGTTTGAAAAACAGCACGAACACATGACTGTGAGTTAGAAACCGTTTGAGTTTGAGAAATTGCTGCGCGAACAGCATAATCTCTGTGCGCATGCTCCTGAGTATAGATAAAATACTCCAAACTTCAATAAAGAAAACACCAATTTATTGCTATACACAATAAATTATTAAATACAACGCTTAATAATAATTATTTCACAGTTTAAACACAAAAGTTCACTTTGTTCACTTTTGTACACTTTTCACAAACTAATAACTTCGTTTGTAACTGGGAACTCTCCCTCAACTCTCTGTGGTTCCTCTACTTATACCGGTAGCGAACCTTCCAGAATCTTCTCAATTATTCCAGTCAAATCTAGAGCGCCGCCAACGCTTCCTGCGGCCACTAAGAGAACCTTAGGTACCTGTCTTCTCTCATAGATGGCATCACTAGCTGCGTTACAATATAAAAAAACCATATTTAGGTATACATGCTTGCGAGGATGTGAATGTTGTGTGAAAAAGTGAAATAATGACTGGAAGGCATATTTATAAAAAACTTAATTATAACAATCGTTTAATTTTAAATGAAAGAATGAATTTTAAATATTAGTTTAAATCGTTATTTAATTTTATTTTGTGTATTTTATATTCTATTTTGGTTAGTCAATTGTAAAGTAAATCTCCCTTCAACAACAGAGTTTCAAAAATTAGACCCCCACGTGTTGTGTCCATTGTAAGGAAAATTTGCCCTTTAACAACCCAAACACGTGTTTTCCCACCCAGCTGGCCGTATCCCTTGATCTAGTTTAAGAGTTTAGTTTTAAAATACAGTTAAATCAGTAGTGTGAAAGCTGAGTTTGCTCTGTGCAAGTCTGTGTTGTCACACTGTCTGAAGAACGCGTCCTGAAGATGGGCGAACGCCCGAAACCGGTCGATGACCACAAAATGAAGCAGGCTACCACGGAAAATGTCTCTGATGATCTCTTCTGCTACTGTCTTGGGCAGTGTACCTGTCTATTTATTTTTTGACTTAACCTGTGTTTCTGCATATAACCACTTGGAACAATTTGCTGTTCTGTGCTATCACAGACAGTCCTTTAAAAGTATGCGAATTGATATCTGCCGTACTCAATGTCTAGTTATTTATTTGCTATAACCTAACCATTTTTAATGAAACTAATTTCTTACAGATGTATGAGCTAAATTTATTACATATTTAAAGCTAATAACTAAATTAATAATAATTGAATAAGCGTTCTTGCCGGTTAAAGTTTCCAACAGTTTCAAACTAGGTATGGTTGAGCATGCGCAGTAAAACCAGTTTGCAAACCGTCCGGAACTATCATAAACTCGCTGCACGAACAAACCTATAATTTCTTAAAATTATTTGTAATTTTATTTTCTTATCGATTATTATCATTGAATTAAAAAAATATTTTTTATTAATTATATTATTTTATTTTTTGTAAGCCTGTCTATTGTCTGGCCATAACTCCTATACTAAAGTCAGATCAACACAAACCTGAGATTCCTTTGATAAAGGTTTCCGATAAAATGATAATAAATAAATTATTTATTAACATTTCTAAATTAATTTGTTTCTAATACATTTCACAATACATTACAATATCTTAATGCGATACGATATGAACGATCTTAATACATATGAATGGTACACATAGACTGTAGAAATGGCAATTTGAAGATAAGCCTTATTCTCCTGAACTCTAAAATTATTTTCACTGAAAAATATTTCATATCCAGTGATTGGCTTATATGTGTATGTTTGTGGTATGTATATGTGTTTTAAAGAGAGAGTTTGTGCATAATCAGTATAATACTTAGTTTATAACCTAATTTGGTATGGTTTGGACGATGCCCCCTTGAAAAGCTTAGGATAAGCCCCCTTTAAAACAAAGGTTGTAACACATTTTTAGATTACGATTTTTTTTTTGTTTTTAATTTAAGGCGCATCAACATTCATGGTCATTTGCGTCCAGAGCTTTCTCAATGCACCGCCGGCCTCCGGACAGTGTTCTCTCGTTACATAAACAATACCACCCCATCACCGGCTGTGAGCTATAGAGGTTGCTAGGAAAAGAAAGGCTGCTAACAATGAAAATCTAGAGTAACACGACTGGACTCGAACCCGTGAACTCCGCGTTGCTAGTCCAGCGCACTACCACTGAGCTAATCCCTTCTCTAAATACGAATTTATGGTTATCATTGTTTGCGACCCACTTATTCAAATCCCATTCTTAAAAAAAAAAACATATCATACTCAATCATTCTCAGGAAGCTTCAGATGAAAACTCAGATTTCAAAATATGACCCGATCCTAATATTTTATTTTTACTAGCAAAATTGGAAGGGTATGCAATACCGTCCAATTACAGTTACCAGTGATTCATATTATTGTGTTGGATTAAATATATTTGACCACTGTATAGATGTTTTCAGCTGTATAGATGTTTGTCGATGCTAAAGAAACTGTCAGAAAGGAAAAATGGTTAAGTATATAGGAAGAGGATCCTATATACTTAGTAAAGTATTTTCCTTTTTACCAAGACGGTTATCTTTATATTCGTAGAGAGAAAGAACATGCTACCTACATTCTCGGTATTTATATCATAAGTAAAAAACAGGGGCTGCAGTTAGTAGCAGACCTATAGGAAAGATACCAAGCTGGTAAGCCTTTCCCCACTCCAAAGGCTCTTAAGTTGATTATTTTTTTGGAATGATTTTGATTCACCACTTCCGTTGCCAAAATTCTCAAGAATGTGGAGATTTATTGAATTTCGTAAGTTATTATAAGAACGTCATCATAAGGAATTCAAGAAGAAAAAAACATCCCTTGGGACTACCAAAAAATAGCGATCAGCAAGGTATGATTTAAGTATCAGCAAGATATGTATTATTTTCACAACAATCTCTGGTCCCAGATCAGAAATGCCTAGGAAATATCCTTTAGCCGTATTTCTATTGCTATTGTTATTTACAACATTGATGATTTAGTTCTCTCTGCCTGATTATAAAATATAATTACGGAATCTAACTTGATGAATTTTAAATTTATATTTAACTTATAATTGCTATGTATATGTTAAAATAATCATAATATTTATTTTCTAATTTAGAGCATGAAAAGACCATCCATTGTTCTACCAATTCTAATGGAAGATGAAAAATATTTTCATGATCTAGTTAAAACACAGGACCTTCAACCAGTTCGAGAATTTCTTAATCAAAGACCAGATTTTAATATAAACTGTACAAATTTTCAGGTATTTATTTATTTGTAACAGTGAAATAATTTTGTTGAACATTCTATTGGTAAAAGAATTCGGGAAACTTGACCAAAAAAAAATTCATTAATAATAATTTTTTTTTTAAATGGCTAATTATATTATTTATTTTTCATTATATATTCCAGGGTGTAACCGCTTTAAATATTGCAGTAAAATCAGGTAATGAAGAACTGGTACATGATCTTTTGGAACATCCAGAGGTGGACATTGGTGATACAGCCCTGCATGCTATAAAAGATAATAATATTAATATATTAAAAATGATATTAGACAAACAGAGATCAATATCGCCAAGCTTAGAATATCTAGCCTGTCCTAATTCAGCGGAATTTCCAGACAATGTAACACCGCTCATTCTAGCGGCAGTTTGTGGTCACTATGAGATCATTACTTTACTTTTAGATAGGGGTCATATTATACCTCGGCCACATAAACCTCGCTGTTTTTGCAAAGAAGAATGCCTGTAAGATTCTTTTTTATTTAAACAAACAAAAAAAATTAAAATTAATGAAGTTTAATAATTAACGTAAACTGAAAAGTATTCATTAAAGATTAAAAAATTATCAGAGACATTTTCCGTGGTAGCCTGCTTCATTTTGTGGTCATCGAATGGTTTCGGGCGTTCGCCCATCTTCAGGAAGCGTTTTTCAGACAGTGTGACAACACAGACTTACACAGAGCAAACTTAGTTTACACACTAGAGCAAACTTAGTTTGCACACTTAGTGTATAAACTAAGTTTGCTCTGTGCAAGTCTGTGTTGTCACACTGTCTGAAAAACGCATCCTGAAGATGGGTGAACGCCCGAAACCGGTCGATGACCACAAAATGAAGCAGGCTACCAGGGGAAAATATCTCTGATGCTTTCCAGCTCTGCGGAACCAACCACCACAACGATTAAAAAATTATTTACTAAATATAAACAATAGTTAAGTGTTGGCTGCAAATATGTTGTTCCTTTTTCTATAAGGCTCTGAGACTCAGAACTTATTTTTAAAAAAATCAGGTGTGAAGGATTCACAAACTTTCTCATATAACAAATGTTCCCTGTCCTTGTCTCTTTCATCATCGCTATCATCTCATCTAGCCTCAATGTGCCAAAGATGTTTTTTTTTAAACCTACCATGCCCTGTTAAAATACCTACCAATCACAGACCAATCTGGTTCCTAACCTCGTTTAGTAATAAACATAGACAGTTTTGTCATCATGATCTTGCTGTGTTTGGCTGCTGTTTTCAGATTTTGTCGCGGTTCTCTCCAAAGTCAATCTCTAAGAGATGCCCGCACTCTGTCCCTGTATTAATCCTCAGGATAGGGTCTGGCACCACTGAACTGTAGAGTTCGACTCATCTCTGCCCAGTTACTTGGCTGTATTGTAGCTCATAATCTTCAAATATCCTGGCCAACCAACCCAGCTAACCTTTAAAGGTGCCGAGATGGTTGTTTAAGGGAATTACTAGATTCCTAAACAAGAGATGAATAGTACAGTAGGCAGCAAGCGTCTTTAGTGCAGCTTGGCTGCCCGAAAAGCTAAGAATCTTCTTATGCACTAACAATTGTATGCACAATAAATGGTTAATAGATTAGTTCATCTACATTAGTTTCTTGAAATACAAAAAAAATAAATTAGCCCTAAATACAGAAAAAAGTAATTTAGAGATACTAGTATTATTTTATAATTATTTCAGGCCTATTTTGCAAACACAAGATCCATTATCTGTTTCATCTGGTAAACTAGAAATATATAAAGCCTTAAGTAATCCAGCATATATCTGCAATACAACTGATGATCCAATATTAGCTGCATTTAAATTATCAAAGGAGCTTAAAGTTGCTGGTTTGGTGGATTCCATTTTCAGAAATGAATATTATGAATTATCTGAACAAACAAGGAAATTTGCAGCTGATCTGATAGGTTAGTGTATTTTATATATTGTGATTATTGAATAAACAAATTAATCATTAATAATTACTATATAAAAATAAGTATACCTCCCATTCTTGGACTAATTATTATAATAAGTAATTCAAACTATTGCCTTTGAAAGCATGATAGGTCAAGAGGAAAGGCTGGTGGCATTTTGATAAAGAAATCGATTTAAAAAAAAAAAAAATCTGGTGTGAAACACTCACAGTAATTAATATAATTTCATCAAGAAATTTTAAAAACCGGTAAAATTGGCCGGTTACAATATTTAGTTGGGCTGGCCATAAACATGGTGTGGCAATTTTTAATTGTATACCTTAACGATCTTAAGTGGAGCGCGCTCTATGTCGAAACTAAGAAAGCTTGCCTAAAGTTAATTTTAAATTAACTGGCACATCACCAGCATCTCTCTACAACTAATTTTATCAGAAAAATGTTGAAAATGAAAGTGATAGATTAGATTCGAGCTGGGAGGGCAAGCCTCATTCCACAGCGACCTACAATAAGAGGTCTATTGTCGTTCCCCTAAAATTATAGCACATCCTTCAGCTTTGCCCTCTTAATCAGACCTAGCAAAGCTGAGAGCGGCTCCGTCATGAAGAACGGGATTGCTTGTCCCCAATTGAAGAAACCTTGTGTCCTCGCCAGGCTGGTACACTTACAAAAGGATGTGTGCCGAGGTTTCCTCTCAGTCTTGCAGAATCAGCATAACGCGTTATCCGCAAGTAACAAGTGGTGGCTACAATGCCCTGTTAGTCTTATATCCCTACGGCTAAGACTCAGTAGATCCCTGGTGAATTTAGGCAAATGCCTCTTCATAGAGTTTTGCCTGCCTCTGTCTTGGTGTTCTCTCCCATCAGTGCAGACGCTGTACTTCTATCCAACCTTTGATAGAATTCTGAATTAGACTCTTGGACAACCCGCAGAAGGGTTCTTTATAAAGGTATCCTTCGAGCCTTCCCTCACCAGAGCATCCGCCGTCTGATTGCCCAGAATCCCCGCATGACCCGGCACCAGGCGAGTGTCAGCTTGTTCCGAGTACCCACCTCAGTTAAGGCAGTTATGCTATCCCACACCTGTCTTGTGACTATTTGGTGTGAAGAAAGTGCCTTCAGGGCTGCTAGGACTGTCGGAGTATGTGGCCACTCTCCTACCCTGCCCAAAATAAAAGCGATAAGTTTCTATCTATTCAGCATGCATTCCAAGTTAAGAAATCTGGTGTGAAACACTCACACAACTTTCTCTTACTCCCGTTCTCAAAATTATAATTGACAAATTTTATAGTTTATGTACCACATTTAAAGAAATTCGTCGAAAACTGAAAAAACTTTTCAGTAAAAGCGCACTTCCGGTTTACTAATTTTCTGTAAACTCGGAATTTTGGCCATCTATTATTTATTTCTAATTAATTTTGTTTGGATGGTAGAATTGTATAACCAACTATGATAGCACTTTAGAGGAAGGTGTAATCCAATCCCTCCCCTAAAAGTGCCCTTAAATGAATATTCCCAGAGAATTGCTTTAAATAAAAGCTGTAGACCATTGCATGATTAGTTTATATATCAAGTTTCAAGAAAATCGTCGGAGATATTTTTGAGAAAATCGCGAATAAGTGGGAAAAAAATCATTTAGTAAAGTGGTAAAGTGGAAGTAAACACACTTCCGGTTATCCGATTTTTTCAAACTCGGAATTTCAACAACACATTTAACTCTAATTAACATTATTTACATGATAGAGCTGTCTAATAAACTGAAATAGCACTTTAGAGGAAAATCTAACCCCACCCTCCCATAACTGCCCTTGAATGAATTTTTCCAGAGAGAGATTTCAGATAAACGTTTAGCTCTTTGTATGTATCGTTGATATACTAAGTTTGAAAAAAAATCGTCGGAACCATTTTTGAGAAAAACGCAAAAATTTAAAAAAAAAAAACAAGTAAAGTGGTACTTCCGGTTAAGGAATTTTGACAGATGACCCACTGTCAGATGCCGTAGTGATACCTAAACGGAATATCAATTTCAGCTACGGTTTTTTGTTTTTGAGCTATGCTTTCACACACATACACACACAGACCATTTGCTAGAAACCACTTTTTTGGACTCAGGGGACCTCAAAACGGATATTTCCCGTGAAAACTCAACATCGAAAATTTGACACGATTACAATACTTCCTCTTACTAGGAGTAAGGAGTGTTTTACAACCAATATATTATACTAAAGTGTTACTTTAGAGTAAAACAATGCTAATGTGCCCCCAAAACTCTCAAAAAATTAATCAACTTTCCCAGGAACATGTCGCAAATAAAAACTGTCTTGCTTATTGTTAGGATATCTTTTTCTTTTGTTTCATACACTGAGTATATTAACTGAATTTCCTTTGTGCAAGTCTATGTTATCACCCTGTTTTGATAAAAAAACATCCTGATGATGGGTGAATGGCCTGATTGATGCCCACCAAAAGAAGCAGGCTATCAGGGAGAATAGTCTCTGATAAATAGATGATTTCATTCGTTTTTACTTGAAGGTATATTTCTTCCTAAATCTTGGCTCTAGCTAGCTTGAACTTAGCAGAATTTTTATAATTTTCTTTACTTCTTACCAGTCAGTTAATACTAGCGGAAGTTTAATTCAAGCTTGCATCAAATTAAATTTTTAACTGTATTCGAAGATAGAACCTTTTTTTCTTTTTGGTAATATTATAGATCATATATGTACGTCCAATATCAAACTTCATCTATTTACTCTACCTATGTTTCCATAATAAAATAATAATTGCATTGAGAAAATTGCTGGCTGAAAGTTTAATAAAAAGTTCCAACTTTAAAAAAAAGTAGCTTTATCAGAGAAGAACAATATAAAAATGCGGGGAGTAGTACTATTAAAAAAAAAAGACGGTTTAATCTCCATGAAGGTAAATAAATTTCATACAGCAAGGTCGCAAAGCGTACACAAAGAATGCAATAAAAGGGGATAGATAATTGAGTGGTAGATAGGATGTGTATCCTGATAAAAGCCTTTCGTTTAAAAGAACGAAAGTTCTTCCTTTGTATCAAAGGAATGAAGGAATTGGGTTAGAAAAGAAAGGAATTTAATGGATGGATCCACTGTCACGCCATTGTTTTATATATATATATATAAAAGATAATAATCGAATGTCTTTACTTACCTTTAAATGGTATTTTATTTAGAAAATCAAAAGCTTCTCATAAGAATTCATGTTTAGCTAAACATAGCTTCCTTTTATGACATTAAAAATAATTTGATCAATTTTTTATCCTTTTTTTTTATGCAAATTTATTGATATTCGCAACTTTGACAAATTACAAATGAAATGTCTTTGGTGTGTTGTTGTATGTTTCTGGTAGTAGTGGGTGTACCATAAGCGGTTTAGTAAAAGGGCTTGTAAGTGTATATGTTTATGAGAGTGAAGTATTAGAAAATAATCAAGAAATCACCACTGTTTTTGAAATAAATATATTATTCTCTAAGTGAATTTAAATGGTTTACAATATTCACAACTATATCTTAATAAATCAGATGTTTATCTAGAATAAAGGCAAATCTCTATCACTGGCACTGAGTTTAAGAGAGCGATTCCTGAAGCAAGTGTTCTGGCTTTGAAAGCAGAATGCCGACTATCCGAAAGAATGCCTAGTCTTACAAAACAGTTGGCCAAGTGGCATTGTATTAATTTAACGGATTCTTGCGCCTTTGTCTCTTGATTTGCATTGACCTAGATTGTAGTATACCTGGCTCTATCCCCATCACTAAATACACTATTTGAACTATCTAATTTTCACAAAACTATTCTCCAAAACTATTATTTTTCCATTTCGTTCTTCCACTACACAAACAAAAAAAATTTATAATTATTAGAATAATACATACAAGTCGGAGACATTATTCACAATAAGAATCCATACAAAAAAATTAAACAAAAAATAGTGACCATATTAAGATTCAGCGACGCACTGGCACTGTCGCTTTAGACGGTTGGAAGGACCACCTTGGAAGAGGACAACTGCAAAACGCGAGTTTTTGGAAAGATAAAAAAAAAGAAATCCACAGAATTTTGTTTAACGGAAGATCGGATGATTGTTTAATGGATTTTAGGTGAAGTACATTTTGTAAGATTAGACCTAGTTTTATTGTTTGTACTTGTGATTTTTTTTAATCGATTTCACACTCTTCAAAATCTTAACTACCAAATTGGTCTTGAAATTGTTAAGTATTTTATCTGATTATTTTGTTTAATGCTTGTTTGAAACTTTTATCTAACAATCTGAAAAGTATTAAAGTTTCATTTAGGGATGAATTCCCTTAGGTGGAATGTTTGAGTCATTTTGAGTGGTTGATAGGTCTTACATCATGATTTGGCACGATTTCAGCAACTGTTTAGAGTTATCTACATTGGTGCTCTTTCCTAATTTATAATATATCTTACTGCAACTTTTCCAAAACTTGCAAAATATCAGAATTTTCAAGCCGGGTTATAATTTTGCGAACCCAACCACAACAACGGAAATAATTTTTTTTTTTTCCAGTTCTTTTCTTTCTCTTACTCTTAGCAAGAAGAAGTAAAGCATTGTTATCAGATTTTTGAAACTGAGTTTTCATCAAAATACATATTTTGAAACCCCCTGAGCACGAAAAAATTATGTTTAGAATTTCTGTCATTTAAATCTTATGGGGGGGCATGGCAAACTCCAAATGACATCATGCTAGGGCATGTTAGCGTGGTAGGTAATGAGATAGTTGACAGCCTCGCAAAGAAAGGCGCTTTATCTCCTTATGAGACCAGAAACCTTTTGTGGGATAAGCGACCAGTTTCTGGAATGGAAAACAAAAACGAATCTAGAATAACAATCCAAGATCCAATAACCTAGGATTCACCACAATCAGAACAAATTGGAACATAACCTTAAAGGTAAATAGCCTAAGCTCTTCCACAGATATCCTGTTCAAAACTATCTGTCAAGTTGGATGGGCGTTCCTTCCACTATTTCACAAACTCTACAAAAGGAGTCTGGCATGGCATTTGTGATGGATGCCAGAAATATAAAAATATATTAATTTGAAGTAATAAAAAATATCAAGAAAAATGTAACATTCCCTTGCAAAAGGACTATTCAGGTAGAAGACCACCACTGTCTTTTAGAGTTCATGAACCTTGTTAGCATTGTCTACCCCTTCTTCTCACAGGGGAAGATTTGAACGAACAATTAGAAGACATACCTTCAAGAGAGTCGGTGGTAGACATTCAAGCAGAACACTTCAGGAATCAGTGCCAGATATAAGTTAAAATATTCCAACTAATTCCAGAGTTTATTCCAACTAATTGCAGTAAATTAATAAGCATATTGCTGGGTTATTGAATAGCATTTAAATATCTTTAAAGGATATATTTTATTTAATCTACCACTTTTTTCTTAATTAGTCTTATTACTTCTCTCTCTTAAAAGTTACAAACACAAGCCCTTCACAAAACCGCTACCACTAAAACACATCTCACACCAATAACATTTCACATGTAAGAGATCCAACCAGATGCCTGAGAGAGGTTTGTGAAAGACACAGCAACATCTCGCTAATAGCCCTGTCCGAATCCCCAATGAGCATCTTAGACCGCTGTCAATCCACTGAGGATTGATATCCATCCATCCATCCATCCATACGGATCGAATGTTGTGAATCAAGGAAAACTATCCATGACTGAAAGCTAGAGGAGATACCAGGTGTTAGATAGCACACCTCTTTACTGCATATAATTACGGTTCCTATCTCATCTACAACCAAGTGTTAATCTGTCTCCCGGATGGATAGATATTTCGTTTTCTATAAATTTAAGGTTAATCTTCAATTAACTTTTTTGACCCTGATATTATAAGTAGTCGCGATCCTGAGTCATCACTATCGAAGGGAATTTACAGCATAGAATTTTCTGAGATGGGTATTCCAATGCCTGAACATTCTTCTCCAATTTTCTGAAGCCCTATGTAAATATATTTTCAACATGCTGGGGTGATAGGTAACAACCTTGGCATAGGCTCTTAGTTACATTGAAATCCTTCGAACCTTACTACCTATTTCTATTTTCTAGGACATACATCCATCATAAAGATCTTGAATTGCAAGATCTTCTAGGAAATGTTTAATAATCCTTCATTAAAGTGTATGTACTGTATCGTTATTCCTCTTTGATTGAAACATTCATCTTGCTTACACTTTATAATTTTCATTTTCATATTATCATAAGATAATTCACACCAGATTTTTACTTTCTCTTACTCCTAGTAAGAGGAAGTATTGTAATCGTGTCAAATTTTCGATATCGAGTTTTCACCGGAAATATCCGTTTTGAGGCCCCTGAGTCCAAAAAAGTGGTTCTTAGCAAATGGTCTGTGTGTGTGTCTGTGTCTGTGTGTGGGTGTATGTATGTGAACAGCATAGCTCAAAAACGAAAAATCGTAGAAAGTTCAAACTTGATATTCCGTTTAGGTGTCACCATG